>CM061048.1:50103985-50345123 GCA_030762985.1 Adelphocoris suturalis
ACATAGTAATAAATACGTATTATTACATCCTTCAGCAATAATAATTTATAGGCATTCTTACATTTTTCCTGTTAACCAAACGAATTGAGGTACCACCCTCCAAAGGTAGGTACTTGAAAGAATAAACAATCATATAGATATGGATCTAGGTACTACTTGCCTCTTAAAATGACACGAAATGATTACTTTATGGCCTAATACGTAACCGATATAGTAGTCCAACATACTTCCCTTGATTTTACAGTTTTTTAATTGTTTATTTAAGTATTTATTTATTTATTTTTAATGCCCTCCATATTCAACCACTTACAAAGAAAAATAGGAACATAATGGCATTTACAACAGTGAGATTCTTACTCCTAACCTTTAATTGTACATAGGATGGCACATGCGCTTACAAAGCCAGCAATGCTGGAGGAAGCGACACCGGTTTTGTAGACATCAAGTCCGGTAGCGAGGAAGATCTCAAGGACGCCATCGCCAACGTCGGCCCCATCGCTGTAGCCATGGATGCCAGCGGCTTCACCTTCCAGTTCTACTCATCAGGTAAATTAAATCAATTCCAAGCACATAAATTCAGTTCTATTGTTAGAAATAAGTAATGTTTAGCACAAGTTATATCCATTTTAGAGCATGATTGGACAGTGAAGAGAATCAGATTGATTATTAAAATTAATTATTGATGCACCTATATACGCAAGCCCTCGTATCTTGAGGGCGTAATTTTCATCAAGTTTCGATTTATGAGTCAATGATTTATCAAGACAATATTTTAATAAATAGGAACGAGTAGGTATAAATATGACACTGGGCACGGGAGCGAATAGGCACCGAACATTTTTGTAGAAATAGGAACATATGGTTCTATTAACTTTTTTTGTTATTTTTTTCCTTGTTTTGCTTTCTTGATGCTGAAATTTCGACGTCACTCCAAGGATAACATTTGAAGAGATAAAAATAACATTGGTATCTTGAAAACATTTGCATTAAAACGGTAGTTTTATCGTTCTATTTCACCTCAATAGATAGAATTGGGGCAACCAGAGTACTGCAAGACTAATCGTTTACGCTCCACAATCATAATCTTAAAATGTAAGAATATCTTCACACGACTGTGAATCTCAAAACGCCCATCACAAGTAGAAGAAAGCTGAAGTTCAGCTGATCCGGGTCGATACATTTCAATTTCATCTTTTCAACTATCCAAGGTCATTTGCATGACTAATAAATACTTTTAGCATTTTTCGTAACAAATGGAACACATATGAATATTTATTTGTATTCACAAGGTTTGAATGAACTTGAAAGCTATCGTGAGAATGAATTTATTCTTACACCTATTTGTGATTTAAAAAGAAAAAAGATTATAATCCGGATTTCGGCTTGTATTAAAGCCCATATGTATGCTTCCATTGATATAAGTAGCTATTATATTGTTAAAACTAAGTATTATGCTGCATGTGAGTGCTGTACGTGATAATGAATTTGCTTCATCTCGTATAGGAGTCTACAGCCCATGGTTCTGCAGCTCCACCAGCCTCGACCACGGAGTCCTCGCTGTCGGCTACGGAAGCCAGAAGACTTGGCTCGGTAACACTGACGAGTACTGGCTCATCAAGAACTCATGGGGCACCAGCTGGGGAGAGGACGGCTACTTCAAGCTCATCAAGGACGGCAAGAACGTCTGCGGCGTTGCTACTCAGGCCAGCTACCCAACCGTTTAAATACGTTATCACGGAATATTTTAAATAAATAGGCATCTTATACAGGTTTTGTTTAACTCATCGAACCCTGAACCGTTCCTATTTTACTCAGACCATTCTACGGTCTAACAGAAAGGCGTTTACCTATAGTTTGGAATATATACTAGGTACCAAGAGCAAAATATTCTAGGTAAAACACATTCTAGCTGAAACATGAATAAATATGTAGGTATTATAGAAATATTTTAGTTGTTCTTGAGAGCCGGTTTTAAGTGTTAGGAGCGTTTTAAAGGAGGTGCTGAAGTCGGACGCTCTGAGATCAAATCTACTGGACGGTTCGGACTTTGCCATAGCATGAAAGAGGGCGATTTTTTCTCGGTGAAAATTATGGTTCCACATGGGATTATCGACAGCAACTTCCTTTCCGTGAGGGTGTGGCTCCCCGAAGGGACGGTGCAGAATCTGTCAATCACCAGGTAGGTGTGAGAGATTGCAACACTACTTCGGTAACAACTACGTGTTCTCACACCCAAGCGGTAGAAACTATGAGTTCACTCACCCATGTCGGAACTTTACATTCAGCAAGAATGTGTTGTGTCCAATGATGAGTTCATAGACGAGGAATAGATGATCTGTACCAACTACCAAAGTTGACTGATATCCATTGCTTCACTAGTAGTTATATTGCACAAATATATCTCCCGAAGATTCAACGTCCTCTCCATGATGCCAGTCCACCACTACCAAGAGTGGAGACTACAGTCGTACACTGTATCAAACTTCAAGTGAGGTAAGTTGGGCATATGGAACCAACACGGTAAACTTACTGAAACAAAGTATTGAGGGTAAGTGAATACGAGCAAATTTTGTATGCGATGCCTACAACTTTAATTCATCTTATGAACCGGGGTAGGTTAATGTCAAAATAGTTCAATGTGGCGATAATGTGTTCGTTTTTAACGTATTTAAAAAGTCAATATGATGTCCTTTAATGTACGCATTACTCGAACAAAAAGACTTCAAAGACTAAAGTAACAAAATGAAACACTCAGCTCATTTTGTTATTAGTAATTGAACACTTCCGAAGTGCGATCAGTAACTCGATACTGTACCTCGTAATGGAATACCTACTATATATGCCCCATAAATAAATTACGACACAGAAATTAAATGTTTCGTTTAAATGTTCCGAAGTTATCGATTCAGTCCAAATTCGAGATGGGTCTATGTAAGTATGCGCTGGTTTCAGGATTGATCGTGGTAATGACACAGGCGTTTGAAACAGCGGTGGAAAACAATGCTCAAGAAGGGATAATTAAAGGGCTGTTGGCCCTAGCATCGAAGGCAGCCTTGAGGACGATGGCCAGAACCATTCTTCAGCCTCCACCACCACCACCACCCTTCGGATTCCCTGGTGCTTATTACTACGTTAATTCACACAATCCGGCAGACAAATACCATATTCAGGAACATCTCGAGAAAACTGAACGAGCGCTCAATAATGTCATCTTTCCCGTCCTGAACAAATTAGGATTCATATGCTCTTGGGTGTTGGACATGGTAGAGAAATCTGTGGAGTCCTTCTTCAACAAGGGAAACAACAAACCTGACTCCAGTCCACCTGGTAACGCCGTATATCAATAAAACATGCACGAATCCGAATTTCACATCATTAACGAATAACAATTACGAACATTGTGCACCTATATGCTAAGTACCTTCTACATTGCTACTGAAAATATACGAAGGGTCACATTAGATAAAAATGAGGAATGCTGAATAAAAACTGAAATTAGTTATAAGAAACCATAAAAAACTTCTAGTTATGCAACTTAACTTTGGTATGACCAAATTTTCGAATTATTGTAGTAGGTAACTATATTATGTCATACATATTGTTTTGAAAATTGAGGACTTTGAATGAAAAGAAATGGTTAACTACCAATTTTATGGCAAAAAACTCGTTATAAATAATATTCTGCGATTCACTTAAATTAACTCAGAAAATTAAATTAAATCAATTCAGTTTTTATAGAATTAAATTTTACATTTAAGTATTTTTCATCATAAATTTGTGCAAACATTTTTAATGTCCTAGTTCAATCGTTGAAAATTTTGTTTAGACTAAAATTCGGCAAAAAAATAGAAATTAACAATATTTTTAGCCATTTTTTGTGATTTCTTTGACACATTTTCGAAATTTGAAATTTAATGTGCTCAAAAACCGAACTCATTTGAAATCGAGCGAAAAAACGAAGTTTTTATCTCAATTCTATCGAGAGTTACGAACATATATATATATACATATATATATATACATATAAAAAAGCGTTAAAATCCAGGAATCATTTCAGAATGCCTCAAAACAGATTTCGATTAAGACAATTTTTGAAAAATTTTATTATAAATTTTTTGGAGCCATTGCAATAGCTTCATTTTCTAAGAAAATTCGCTAATTGAGAACTTTGAATGAAAAGAAATGGTTAACTACCAATTTTATGGCAAAAAACTCGTTATAAATAATATTCTGCGATTCACTTAAATTAACTCAGAAAATTAAATTAAATCAATTCGTTCAATTAAATTTAATTACATTTTTCAGGATAAATTTGTGCATACATATTTAATTCTAGTTCAAGTAAATGAGTAAAAACGGCAAAAAAATAAAATTAATATTTTCAGTTATTTCTTTGACACATTTTCTGAAATTTGACCAATTTATCGAGCTAAAAAAAATGCTGACCAACGAACTCGTCCTTTCATTTGGAAAGCTTGATTTTTTGGCGCAAGAACGGAAGTTTTATCTCAATCCTAAGGAGAGTCACACACACACACACACAAACATATATATATACGTTTATATGCTTAAGATATACATATATATATATACTTCAAGAAAAAATTGCGGTTCTTCAAAGTCCATCAGCTCTAATCAGAGAACGGAATAAGATATTGCAATTCTGATTTCACTACCAAAAAATCTTCAAAATAAGGTTTCATTCGGCCAAAAATGGAAAATTTTGGGTGTGGGAAGGGGAATTTGGGTTTTTTTTTTTCTTTTTGGAGTGCCCTTAGAGTAATCCAAAACATTTAGGATTTTTTTCCTGATTTCTATTTGTTTAAAACTTAGTAACCGGCAACCCAAAAACGCTCTTCAAGTTTAACTCCGATATCTCAACAATTGAGGGAAGAAGTTAGGGAGGGGGGGGGGGGGGATTTTGGGACACCCTGTATTACAAGGTGTTCGGGTTAATGCTAACGTAACTTCAGGGATCGATTTTTGACCTCATTTTTGATCGAAAGTTCCCCTAGAGATTTTTTAAACGCTTAGTTTTCGAGTAATTCAATTTTTATGATTATTTTGGTGTTTTATAGTATCTCATGACATTATCACGGCCATAACTCCCCTTCAGTCACTATAAGTCACTTCAGAGTCACTATAAACTCAAAAATAAGGCCATCGGGAAGAGCGTTTAATTTCCTGTCTACCTGATGTCAAACCAACATTTTTTCAGCTGACTTATTCCGTAAAAAAGAGGCTAAATAACAAAATTAGAAAATTTATCAGAATTTTACTTTTTTCAGTTTGTTTTTCTGATCTTACCACACACTATTTTGGAAAGATACTCCACGGGGAAAACTTCCATACAATCTTACTTTTAGTTTGCTAATTAGGAGAGAAAATTTTGCTTTCATGTTGAAAAATATGGGTTTTTCAATGAAAACGAGGGTTTTTGAGAAAAAAGACCCTATACAAAAATACGAGTTTGAGGCCGGTTTCTACATATTTTTTCTCGCTGAATCGTATAGTAACACTTGAAGATCTCCTTAACTCCGTTATAACCATTTTTCACACTTTAACACACGAATTTTAGTTTATTTTTTTATGCTAAATTTTGTGTGTTTTTAAGGGTAAAGCTAGTTAGTTCAAGTGTAAAACTCAGTTATAACGGAGATGGGGAGATCTACGAGTGTTACCATTCGATTCAGCGAGAAAAAAAGAAAGTAAAAAAAAGTAAAAACCGACCCCAAGCTCGTATTTTCAGAGAGGGTAATTTTTCACGAGAACCCTCGTTAACATTAAAGCATAATTTTCTCCCCTGATCAGCGATGTAAAAGTAAAATTGACTATACAGTTAGAAAGCTGAGATTTTAAGGATGTTTTCCCCGTACCTAGTGTGTACTAAGAGCAGAAAGACATTCGGAAAAATGTCAAATTCTGAGAAATTTTCAAAATTTGTTTTTAGCCTCTTTTTCTACCAAATAAGTCAGCTCAAAAAATATTGGTTTGACATCAGGTAGACAAGAAATTAAACGCTCCTTCCAACGATGTCCTTATTTTTGAGTTTACAGTGACTCTAAGGGGAGTCATAGTCATTTTCGCTTTTGTCCTGAATCACCCTGTATATTCATCATTCCTAAAAATTATCTCCATATTTCATTAGTGTAGATGTGTACTGAAATAAGGATTAATCTACGATTGTCACATGAATATATTCACCCATAAAGTTGAGCGCACCATAAATGGTACGTTGCCCACTTCGCACATGACTTAGATTCGTTCATTTCATCCTTTCAGATTCTACGAGTATACAAGCTGACAATGATGATTCGTTCAACAGTGAGATACCCATTGCTCCTCCTACACCATATTACCTTACCGATGAAGACTTGGAGGATGAAAAGTTTGGAATTGAGTCCGTGCCCAACCTCACCGGCAGTTAGTCACTGATGCGGATGTAAGATCTCTTAACGATCGTTATTCGAAGGTGAGCATAGCAGTACTAGTTACCATTCAGAGATTGATTGTGCAAAGGCTTTTCAGAGTAGAGGAAAGCCATCAAAACTCGTAAAAACTTGTCGAGTAACCAAACACAAGAAAAATACCAGTGCTGCTTGCAATAATGTTGAGAAATAAACGCTTCAAAGATTTTACTTCGAGAACTTTTCCAACCCATGACGACTCGGGATACACAAATTTATCTCCAGTATATATCTTAGAATATTTCATTGGTGACGAAGTTATCAACCATATAATGTGCTATGCTGTCCAAAAAATATATATTGGAACTACGTTTTTGATCCTATTTTTCTCAAACTATCACCACTCAACTACAAAGAGGCTGTATTGGGACAAATTCCTCGATAATCATGTACCTCTTATCAGCCATCAAGGCTGAGGTGCAGGTTCCCCGGCGTGCACTATGACTCTGTATAATATAGGAATGGGAGGTACGGACCGTATGGACAAAAATGTGAATTTATACCGTATTCAAATTAGGAAATGATGTTGGCCAATAATGATCTGGATGATGGATATCTTCTTTTTCCATTTCATATCTTAAATACCTACTGTTATTCATCCATCTTATACTTCTCAGTGTCTATGAATCTGCACAAATATTATGTACCTATATTCCAACCTCCTGGATGATATTATGTACCTCCATTGTAACAATCTATGAAGATTACAATAAAAAGGTTTGATTTGATTGACTAGATTGATCATCCTGGACACATATCCCACAAGCTCCCAAGTTTGAACGAAATAAGACCAATAGATGATGAAAAATAAATGTTATAAGGAATTCAATTCGCGGATGCGCACAGGCCACTGTTCATTCAACGGCAATGCAATTTAGAGCACCTCATTCCGAAGCTAATCTGCACAATCCGAGAAAATTTCATAAAAATCTGTCCATTAGTCTCGGAGCTATGCTTGTGTCAATTTTAGTTTTGCGCATGTGCAATATTTATTACTTAACCAATCCCGATATGATTCATAAGGCATCCTCCTTAAACGAATACCCAGCTATCCTCCGCGTTTTTGAACAAAATCGAATCAAAAGATGATGGGAAGTCGACGTTACAAGAAATTCAGATTTGCGCGAGCTATTGATCCGACGGTAATAAAGGTTATAAGGGCCCGTCTAGGAGCTAATCCGCACAATCCCTAGAATTCATCAAAATTGGACTAAAACTTGGTATAGTTTTGGGCGTGAGAAGGATATACCACAACCACGGAACCAAAATTGATCAGCAAGGTTGTGAGGAATCAAAATAAGGGGGGGGGGGGGGGGGGGGGTGTAGAAGAATATCATAATTTCCGTAAACATAGGAGTGGAGGCGATTTTGTTCATTGCGACAGTACAGTATTTACTACCTACCTACTTTTGTTGCCGAAGTACGTTCCAGCAAGATCTAACGGCTCTGGTGACGGGCCAGCGAGCCGAATAATTTCCACCGGAAGACTCGAGATTTTGATGACTCCGCTTCCCACATCAGTCTCACCTGTGCTTCCACAACGACGCAATAATCTCATTCCTTCAATTTCGGTTGCTCATATTATTTTATGTTTTGCAAGAATTAGCGAAAACTCTCCTAAAGCATTTTGTTGAACGAAGAAAAAGTCATTGTCTACGACATAACCACTGAACTTACTCTATACGAATAAGAAACTGATGTGATATTTAGCGATTATGTTGTCGTTGTCATCTTTATTGAACACTGAGCCTTCAACGCCGGTTCAACACCCTATGGACGATCGCGGAGAGCACTATTCATACCCACCTCCCTGGTAAGATAGGCATTTGATTACTACTAATAACTATTACTCAACACACGAAGTAGGCAGTAAGTAATCGATTTGACTTATAAAGTATTTGACATACATTTGAGTACAGATAGCATTGCGTAGTGAAAGCATAGCAATAACTAACGAGAGGTGAAGAACTGTGATATCAGAAACAAAACGCCGAATGTAGGTATGGCCAAATCCAATGAACATTTCAGGGACTATTCAGGAGCTTTCTATAGTTGTTGATTTTACACAACGTTTAACGTTACGTTTGCCCATGCGTAAGTGTAACTGACAGTACGACTGACGTTCTGATCAAATTTGATAACACTATTCATTAGGAATTTAACATGTTAGCTTCTATAAAGTCCCTTATAAATTATCACCGTTGGACGATTAGTAGAATTACCTAGGTACTTATAATAATGTGCAATTTTCAACTAATCATCATTCAATACGCTTTATTATTACAAGTACCAACCTATATAAAACTCAGCTCAAAAATCATGTATCAGCCAGGGATGTGCCTGTGATTCCGGCATTTCTTTTGATCAAATCCCAAGGTTGAATTAAGGGTTGAAATAAGTATTTAAAACATCGGCCAAGTTGGAAGAGGCACATAGTTTCCTCGAATCCGTAAATACGAAGGTAAAGGTAGGTGCATCATTGAAATGTTTCAAATAATCTTAAAACATTCCATGGAGTGTTCCTTTGGAGTTTGAGCGAAATCGGTCAATTGGGCTATGATAAAATAATGCTTGATAGATGTTACGCGGGGAAACTACCAGTAATTCGGGAGCAAAAGAGTTCCATGTACAGTCCATTTGTGTGTGTGTTCATGTACAGTCTAAACCGTTGAATCTCTGAAAATGTGATCGAAATCTCATGAAAACTGCAGATGTCACGCTTGTTACAAGGATTTTGGTTTCGCGCAGCAGCTACTGATGTTACGATCGTGATCTTATGGGGTACCCATCAAATCTTCCGAATAGACTGAGATAATGACGTTTGATGGAATTTATGTTTGTGCAGAGTTCATCAAAATCGGATGAAAACTGAAGAAGGTGTTCGTGTTGTGAGGATTTGCTAACACACGAACAGACACATTTTATCATGAACGTACTTAGCCATGACCTAGTCCAATGGCCCTGATTCACTCAACATTAGAGTGTAGTTAAAATATGGATACGAGGTGATTGCTCGTGAATTTCATTAGCTGTTCGGTTTGTTTATTTAATTTTTTTTTTATTTTTTTGCAGGAAAGGAGGAGGGGGAGGCGGAAAAGGGAAGAAAGGATCGCAGACTGCTCTCTCAGCACTCACGTTATTAGCTTTCTTATTCTTCCTGAATATGCTACAGGTAAATGCGTAAAACGCTGATGTATTTATGTTTAAAATATCAATATACCCTACTCACAACATTAAACACAGATATGAAGGTGCAATCTATAGTCAGTCAGAGGCTCCGAATGGATTTATTTTTAATATCGCATGAATAACGTAGGTAATATCGAATTCAAAATTGCGGATAAATTCAAGTATCGCTCCTTAATTAAACAGTTCAATATTAAGGTATCATTAAGCTATCATTATTAAGGCATGCATTGATATTAATATATATATGACCTATATAGTTTACTTACCTACCGAATATATTAAGCCATATCAGATAATGTATATACTACCTATTCAAAATATGTATCAATCATGTACAGTCAATTTAGAAAATAAAGGAAGTAAGCCTGATTTCAGTTAAAATAAAAATAAAAACTTGAAATGTTGGAGAGGTTGCCAATTAAATCATCTACAGTAACGAACATTAACTCATTTAGTTCGGGGCATATCAGACGAACTCAGTAACTCAGAAGACTCAACAGGTAGGTACCTACGTAATGCAGTTTCTCGAATCGCAGAATACGGTGTGCAACTGTTCTAACGTAAGATTTGGTTATATCGGCAATATCCCTTAAACATGAGCGGTTAGGACTTGGTTGAACTAAAAACTACTTGAACTGTACACAGAAGTGAGAGATAGAAAAAAGCTTATAATAGTATGGTAACAGAGCACGAATTTAACGGGGATTTGCGTTCTAAATTAAGGAATAAAGGCATTTTTGTCCAGTCCGTTTGAGACTACGAGGACATTATTTTTATCAACAGATCTAAATCTTAAAAAATTCCAAGATGTAGCTTAGAACGTCAAAATCCGTCAATTAGGCAACGAGAAAATTATGCTTGATAGATGTTACGATTACGCATGCGCAGAGTGAAATATAGATACAGGGTTCCCCAGACTCTTGGTGCATTCAAGAGTGCCACAAAACGACATTTTCTTCTTTTTCTTTTATTAGGTATAACTTTCTTTGTAGAATGACAATTTTACTTACTAAGTTTTCATGGTAACACGCTAGGTGGAACACGTCCTAACTGTAAAATAAGGAAAAGGGAACCTTCATCTGTTGGGATTTCACACTTTTGGCCTCAGATTCAGCGCACTTGAAAACCCCCAAGTAGCAATTTTAGTTCGAAAGACCGTTTAGGTTGGCCGGCGGAGGCACCTATGAGTCTACGTTGAAAGAGACGAGGGCAGATTTAAGAAATTCTATTCCTACTATCTTATAACAGGTGGAGAGTTAAAGTCAAGGTATACAGTAGTCCATAAACTTGAGGTAAGAGAAAAATATCAACGCTACAGGCAAATGTATTATGACATTGGTGTCTTATAGCACCATAAATGTCCATATTGTTCGCAATTTACTGGCGATAAACATTAAAATCAAAAGCTCCCTTGGTTACAATACTTAGAAGTAGGTACCGAAACAGTGTAATAAAAATCAACATACGAAATAATGAACTAAGATTTATGTTTCCCCTATCAAACGATTGGTTGTACGAGAAGATAGCTATAGAAAACCGTGATAAATTCACAAGTCTTCAGACTTCACACCCACACGCAGGAGACATTTTGATGTTTCGGTTATCTAATTCGCCTTCGTAGTCAGCCTGGTTATTTTATACCTCGAAGGTTGTTTATACTTACGAGGTACATACTCCGTGGCGCTATAATCCGATGTGGATCTTGACCTGCTTCAGGAAATTTATCCACTGGTCTCGATTACCAGCAATAGTTCTGCAGTTCCGGACCCCTAGCCCCCTACAATCCTCTTTGACTACATCAAGCCAACGCAGCTGTGGTCTCCCTCTTGGTCGTGTACCACCGGATTCTCCTCTGTGTACCTTCTTGGGGATATAAGATTCAGGCATTCCACATTATATGAAATTAACAATATTCTTCCCAAACAGGTCGTACAACTCGCGGTTGTATCTCGTCCGCCAGTCCCCGCATCATTTACTGGGCCAAATATCCTGTGCAGAACTTTCCTCAGACACTAGGAGGAAGTTTTGGCTTGCAGCTGAGAGGGCAAAAATCTCAGTGGCATATATAGGGTTTTAAATAAAAATATCCTCGTGGATCTTGAAAAGTTCCTGTTTTTGAGGAACTTGACCAGTCCACTTGTTGGCGTTCATTATCCTTGTTCGGGTTTCCTGGATGTGACCACTGAGCCCAAGTAAGTGGATGATTCCACTAACTCGAATGAATAGCAGCCGCCCATTTGGATGACATTGCTCTAGTAAGTTTTGTTTCTACTGTTCAGCGTGTAATAGGTCTTGCTTGCATTCACCTCAAATCCCATCTTCTTAGCCTCTCTCTCAGAGCCAAGAAGGCCTCACAAACTGCCGGTAAGCTTCTCCCACTATATCAAGGTCATCCACATAGGCCAAAGTTTGGATGGATTTGTAAAAAATCGTTCCCCTTGTAATAAGTTTAAGCGGGCCATTCACGATCGCTCCAAATGACCTCGCACCACGCCATTCCGCGCCAACCGCTCCATTTTTCAGCCGCTACATTTTGGTAGGACATTCACGAACGCTTCACACCAGTCAATCCAAGTCCTCCACAGTAGAAGGGTCGCTCTCGCCATGATGAACTCTTCTTGTATGCGGCGATATGTTTATATGTGAAAAGAAGAAAACCGAAGAAGTGGTGTAAGCAGTGGTTGTTGAACAGGAGCCAGAATTCCCATATAAATTTGTTCAGTGATCTATCGTTGGAACCCTATGATTGGCGGACAATTTCATTGAAATTGGTTCCAACACGTGGGAGCAGAATTAGTTTCATGAACTCCAAATTTAGCCTTTTTTTTTTTTTTTTTTTACTTTTTTGCTTCAGAGTCTACCCTATAGGTAACGGAAGCATTGTTTTCACTTTCGGGAGAAAGAAATGTGTGTCCCCAAAAGCAAAATTTCCACTCGCATTTTACGTTTTAGACCATTCTGATCAAATTTGTTTCCGTGTCTGTCTGTCAGTGTGTGTGTGTCCGCAAATCCTCACGTAACAACCTTAATTTCCACAGTTTTCATCTGATTTGGATGAAATTTTCAGGGAATTTGCGGGCTAAGGGGTAGAGAGTCCCTTATCATTTATATTGTTCCCAACTCAATAGTTCGATTTGCGCATGCGCAAGCGTAAATTCAACCAAGTATCATTCTCTCACGCCCTAGTCGTCCGATCTCGCTCAAATTCTGGGGATAGTCAGGAGGAGACAATTTTAGCAATCCATATCAATTTCAAGATGATCGTAACATTAGTAGCTCCAGTGCAAGCGTGAATGTGAAATGCTCGTAACAAGCTTAATTTTCACAGTTTTCAATTATTAGTAATATAGCGTAATATTATGGGTATATAGGTACCTACTAATAATGAATAAAATTCTACAACGATTTCATAATTTCTCCCTTGAGAGGGAAAAACATTAAATCATGTTTAATGTTTTTCCCTCGCAAGGGAGAAATTAGATATAGTTTTTTAAGGTAAAGAAAAAAGAAAAGATTCTAATTAACCAAAACAATTTATTATATTTATATACATTTTTATTTTACCATTAGATATTTCCGATGGGACTCATACCAAAGTACACTTGCATACGAGTCTGCAACACATTGGGACATTTTATGTCTTTAGTTGCAGACTCGTATGCAAGCTCTAAGAGCCATTCAGCTGATCCGGACCCTGGGCATCGTCAAGTAAATGTCCTAAAGAGGCTACATACGAAATTACAGCTTCCTAGAGTGTAAAGCATAGAAATTAGCTCTAAGAGCCACTCATCTGATCCGGACCCTGGGCATCGTCAAGTAAATGTCCTCAAGAGGCTACATACGAAATTACAGCTTCCTAGAGTGTAAAGCATAAAAAATAGCGTTAAGAGCCACTCATCTGATCCGGACCCTGGGCATCGTCAAGTAAATGTCCTAAAGAGGCATTATGCGAAATTACAGCTTGCTAGAGTGTAAAGCATAAAAAATAGCTTTAAGAGCCACTCATCTGATCCGGACCCTGGGCATCGTCAAGTAAATGTCCTAAAGAGGCTACAAGCGAAATTACAGCTTGCTAGAGTGTAAAGCATAAAAAATAGCTTTAAGAGCCACTCATCTGATCCGGACCCTGGGCATCGTCAAGTAAATGTCCCAAAGAGGTTACACACGAAATTACAGCTTCCTAGAGCGCAATGCATAGAAATTAGCTTTAAGAGCCACTCATCTGATCCGGACCCTGGGCATCGTCAAGTAAATGTCCTAAAGAGGCTACATACGAAAATTACAGCTTCCTAGAGTGTAAAGCATAAAAAATAGCTTTAAGAGCCACTCATCTGATCCGGACCCTGGGCATCGTCAAGTAAATGTCCTGAAGAGGCTACATACAAAATTACAGCTTCCTAGAGTGTAAAGTATAGAAATTACCTATTAAAATGATTTAACCACCGCTTCACAAATCAAACCGTTCTCGCAATATTCGGATCACCTGCTATGAATCAAATCATCGAAACACCAGCTCAATGAAATCATCAGAAATTAACAAGCGGTTGCAATCATGTTCACAATATCAATTATTGAGAATGATCACCTGAGTGTATACAATTATTCAAATAACCATACTCATAACTCAGCTTGTTGGCCACGCACTTCGCAGTAGTTAACATAATATGGTTGGATAAATCGAGAGCTTTCGAACGAATGGTCAACGAATTTTGTGGGATGAAAAACGACGAAGTACCATTTCCCTAGCAACGACTCGGTTGTAAGCGGAAATCATCAGAAAAATAAGAAACACCATTTCGACGCTTGCATACGAGTCTGCAACACATTGGGACATTTTATGTCTTTAGTTGCAGACTCGTATCATCAAAATTTAACAAGCGGTTGCAGTTATGTTCACAATATCAATTATTGAGAATGATCACCTGAGTGTACGCAATTATTCAAATAACCTTGCTCATAACTCAGCTTGTTGGCCACGCACTTCGCAGTAGTTAACATATTATGGTTGGATAAATCGAGAGCTTTCAAACGAATGAACAACGAATTTAGTGAGATGAAAAACGACGAAGTACCATTTCCCTAGCAACGACTCGGTTGTAAGCGGAAATCATCAGAATATTTTCGTGAGCTATTTCCGTGACGTTTTTTTAGTTTATGTGCCATAGCAAAGACATAAAATGTCAAAAACTAGATTCTAGAGCCACTCAGCTGATCTGGGATCGGTCAGTTGTGTTCAGAAGTCCCTCAAGGGCCCACATACCAAATCTCAGAATCGTGGGATCATTAGGGAAAAAACTGGACTCTAGAGCCACTCAGCTGATCCGAGATCGGTCAGTTGCGTTCAGAAGTCCCTCAAGGGGCTACATACCAAATCTCAGAATCGTGGGATCATTAGGGAAAAAACTGGATTCTAGAGCCACTCAGCTGATCTGGGATCGGTCAGTTGTGTTCAGAAGTCCCTCAAGGGGCTACATACCAAATCTCAGAATCGTGGGATCATTAGGGAAAAAACTGGATTCTAGAGCCACTCAGCTGATCTGGGATCGGTCAGTTGTGTTCAGAAGTCCCTCAAGGGCCCACATAACAAATCTCAGAATCGTGGGATCATTAGGGAAAAAACTGGATTCTAGAGCCACTCAGCTGATCTGGGATCGGTCAGTTGTGTTCAGAAGTCCCTCAAGGGCCCACATACCAAATCTCAGAATCGTGGGATCATTAGGGAAAAAACTGGATTCTAGAGCCACTCAGCTGATCTGTAATCGGTCAGTTGTGTTCAGAAGTCCCTCAAGGGCCCACATACCAAATCTCAGAATCGTGGGATCATTAGGGAAAAAACTGGATTCTAGAGCCACTCAGCTGATCTGAGATCGGTCCGTTGCGTTCAGAAGTCCCTCAAGGGGCTACATACCAAATCTCAGAATCGTGGGATCATTAGGGAAAAAACTGGATTCTAGAGCCACTCAGCTGATCTGTAATCGGTCAGTTGTGTTCAGAAGTCCCTCAAGGGGCTACATACCAAATCTCAGAATCGTGGGATCATTAGGGAAAAAACTGGATTCTAGAGCCACTCAGCTGATCTGTAATCGGTCAGTTGTGTTCAGAAGTCCCTCAAGGGCCCACATACCAAATCTCAGAATCGTGGGATCATTAGGGAAAAAACTGGATTCTAGAGCCACTCAGCTGATCTGGGATCGGTCAGTTGTGTTCAGAAGTCCCTCAAGGGGCTACATACCAAATCTCAGAATCGTGGGATCATCAGGGAAAAAACTGGATTCTAGAGCCACTCAGCTGATCTGTAATCGGTCAGTTGTGTTCAGATGTCCCTCAAGGGGCTACATACCAAATCTCAGAATCGTGGGATCATTAGGGAAAAAACTGGATTCTAGAGCCACTCAGCTGATCTGGGATCGGTCAGTTGTGTTCAGAAGTCCCTCAAGGGCCCACATACCAAATCTCAGAATCGTGGGATCATCAGGGAAAAAACTGGATTCTAGAGCCACTCAGCTGATCTGTAATCCGTCAGTTGTGTTCAGAAGTCCCTCAAGGGGCTACATACCAAATCTCAGAATCGTGGGATCATTAGGGAAAAAACTGGATTCTAGAACCACTCAGCTGATCTGTAATCGGTCAGTTGTGTTCAGAAGTCCCTCAAGGGCCCACATACCAAATCTCAGAATCGTGGGATCATTAGGGAAAAAACTGGATTCTAGAGCCACTCAGCTGATCTGGGATCGGTCAGTTGTGTTCAGAAGTCCCTCAAGGGGCTACATACCAAATCTCAGAATCGTGGGATCATCAGGGAAAAAACTGGATTCTAGAGCCACTCAGCTGATCTGTAATCGGTCAGTTGTGTTCAGATGTCCCTCAAGGGCCCACATACCAAATCTCAGAATCGTGGGATCATTAGGGAAAAAACTGGATTCTAGAGCCACTCAGCTGATCTGGGATCGGTCAGTTGTGTTCAGAAGTCCCTCAAGGGCCCACATACCAAATCTCAGAATCGTGGGATCATTAGGGAAAAAACTGGATTCTAGAGCCACTCAGCTGATTTGGGATCGGTCAGTTGTGTTCAGAAGTCCCTCAAGGGGCTCATACCAAATCAACGTCATTTCTGATGGTCATCATCATCGTTGTGGCCACTTGGGACAATTTTCGTGAGCAATTTTCGTGAGCAATTATTTTCCGTGACGTTTTTTTAGTTTATGTGCCATAGCAAAGACATAAAATGTCAAAAAACGTTGCAGATTTGCGTCGGAATTCACAGAACGACCCCCAGCCCTAAAACACTAAACATGTTAATAGTCCAGTAACCAATGTTTCAAGAAGGGCGTTTTCAAGACAAATCCCCAGAAGTTTTTTCCCACCATTTCCTTGTTTTTCGGGGTGCTGAATCCGAATTTAGGGTTTGCTCCCTGATCCGAGTGTAGCGTATGTCAAAAAATTGCAAACAAATCTCAAAAATTTTCCAACTTTTTTGTTTTTTGTTTATATCTTGAAAACGATACAATTTTTGAAAATTGTCATTATTATAAGATTTAAAGTAGACAAAATTTACTACGATATGCACTAGTTAACTTTGAAATTTGCATCACCAGAATTGGCGCTACAGCTTGTTGAAAAAACGTCATTTTTTTGCTGTTGGGAGAAAAAGTTGAAAATTAACATTTAGGAGTTCGGTTGCGCCCACAAATAACTTTTGAGCCTAAAACTCATTATTCCTCTGGTTTCTTCCACAAATAGTCAGTTGTAATGAATTACTGAACGCCATTGAGGGACCTTTACACAGTGTACGTACCATGTAACTAACTATTCAAGTCATCTCAGCACTATAGGGGAGGTATGACTGAAGAAATAAAATTTGATGTGAACAAACTTTATCGGTTCTCTTTTGCAATAATATGAACAAAGGGCACTGTCGGTCAGTATTGGACTTTTTTCACTTTTTCGCTTATATCTTGAAAACTATGCAATTTTCGAAAATGTTCACTGTATAACTGCTTTATGAAATCACATTCATTGGTTACCAGGCATCTATTAATTTCCCTCCAAGCGATTACAGTACTATACTTACAGCTTGATGTGAAGTAAGGAAACAGTGAAATCCTTAGGACAGCAAATCGCCATTTTAACCTTCGACAAACCTCTCTATCTTAAAACGAGAGAAATAAAGGAAAATTTCTCAAGCGATTGTCCACCCTCGTTAAAGTACGTCAGGGGGCCTTCTAGGAATCATCATGGGGAGGGGGGTCCAAACCGATCTGTTCAACCTAATTTATGCTGTTCTCGATACAGAAAAAGTTATGACAGGTCACGCTTATGCTAGAGATGTTAGTGACCACCTCCTTGCTCGTCGAGCTCTGGCCTCGTTTATATTGAAGACTATTCAGTTTTCGCATTAATTTTGATCTGAAATAGAACAAGTGTTGTATGGCAGGTGGTGGTTGTGTAATCGATCAGATATTTTGAATGGATAAAGAATTCTGTATATAATTAAAAACGTGAATGTATAAAAGGAACTCTTCTAACTCAGAAGTTAAACACCCAGCTTCAAACTTTCACAAGCCGAGGTCCCACTGCAAAGCTTTGGTTTCAATAATTCCAAATGGCGACATTGATAATGAACTTGGAGCCTGGACCATCTGATAGACCGTTAAACCCGCAGAGTCCTGCCATGGCTACCCACCCTAGTAATGGCACTGGTTCACAAACATAAGTATCGTTGTTCCTTTTTCACATTCCTTCAATTAGGCAGGTACCTCAAATGCTGATTTATATTCTGCATGGTTGTTTCGTACTATATTTACAGCATTTCCCTCTCCACAGGTGATTCTCTTCCGACACTTTGACCGACCCTTTGTTCATATTATTGCAAAAGAGAAGCGATAAAGTTTGTTCACACAAATTTTACATCTTCAGCCATACTTCCCCTATAGCGCTGACATGACTTTGTTAGTTACATGTTACGTTAAGTAATTCATTGCAACTGACTATTTGTGGAATAAACCATAGGAATAATGAGTTTAAGGCTCAAAAGTCATTTGTGGTCGCTACCGAACTTCTAAATGTTAATTTTCAACTTTTTCTCCCAACAGCAAAAAATGACGTTTTTTCAACAAGCTGTAGCGACAATTCTGGAGGTGCCAATTTTAAAGTTAACTAGTGCATTTCGTAGTAAATTTTGTCTACTTTAAATCTTATAATAATGTCAATTTTCGAAAATCGCAGTTTTCAAGATATAAGCAAAAAACTACACAAAAACAAAAAATGGGATTTTTTTTTTTTTTTTCAACACGCCACCCCTCTGATCAGGGTGGAATCCTCAAATTCGGATTCGGCACCCCGAAAAACACAAGGAAAGGTTGAACGAAAAACTTCTCGGGGTTTGTCCTCGGAAAACCCTTTCCTTACTGAACAATAATACTGGCGAGGATTTGGGCCTAACCTAATTTGCCAAGGTAGGCAGGGCAGGAATAAGTTTTGAGTAGTGTTCAGATAACCTACCGTTGCCCATTCGAATAGGTACATGACAGTTTTTAATCAAACACTTTGTGGGAAGTACCTACCTATTCACCTAGGTAAATTAACTCTGTAATATTTCATGATTATGTAGATTCAAACCAATTCACCTAGGTAGGTAGATAAGTATCTCTAAAATTAAGTCTGGGTCATATTTTAAATTCATTGAATTTTAACGTAGAATACGAATTTACGGAGACCTTTCTTGCCGAAAAAAAAAAAAATTGTTATCCAACAACATAAAGAAAAAAGAAACATAACAAAGTCATATTCAAGAAGGCTTGTGTTATTGTGTTACCGTTGTGATCTCCGAGGCTAATTTCTTTGCTTTCAACCTATGGAGCTAAAAAATTGAAATGGAGAACCCTTGGGACATCTACGAATGTATCGTACGAATGTGGAGATTATAAGTCACAATAAATAAGTTAACGTAGGTACAACCTCAACATGTTTTCAATTTTATCATTATTAATGACGATTGAGGTTATTTTAGAGCGCTTTGCAAGAACAAATGAATAATAACGCTCCGATCGTCGTCATGATGACAACAACAACCACAACTGTCACTACCGTCGAGGGACAGAGGCAGAAAAGAGACGACGAACCCTTATTCAACTCGAAGGGAGACTTGGGTACTACAAAAAAATCAAGTGAGTACACACCTACTAATTCAATCAAAACTTGTGAGAGAAGTAGTGATGGTTTTAAACGTCATATTTCGATAATGCGTTCTTCACTAGCAGTTACGAGCCTGTAACTGGTTCTAATAACCGTTAATCGTTAACGCCCATCACTATAGAGAAGATTAATTTTTCCCTCACCAATAGATAGGTCTGCTCTAATGTTTTCTTTCGTTAAATCAGCTGTAAGGTATCGGCAAAAGCACAAAAAGCTGCAATACATTGGACATTTCATGATTTAACTGGTAATTCACTACTAAAAAGAAAGCAAAATGGGGTCATTTCGTTTCTTCCTACTTATTTGTTGTTCGAATTGCGATGAATTCAAAATTTTCCTGTAAGAATTGGAACACATGTAACTCGAAAATATCGATTTAAGATCTTTCCTTCAATTTTCTGCTTTCCCTGCAAAATTTGCTCCGAGCTTTCACAAAAAGTGTCTTTTCACATGGACAGTCCATATACAAGGTAGGTACGAAAAAGCTTCAAAATCCAGAAATGGTATGAGAATGCCACAAAATGGATTTCCATGAAGA
Organism: Adelphocoris suturalis; assembly: GCA_030762985.1. Taxonomy (NCBI): domain Eukaryota; kingdom Metazoa; phylum Arthropoda; class Insecta; order Hemiptera; family Miridae; genus Adelphocoris; species Adelphocoris suturalis. The sequence continues at coordinate 50,124,374 of CM061048.1, forward strand.
ACAAATTCTTTCTTTTTTTGAGCCATTGCAATAGCTTAATTTTCTTCGAAAATTCATTAACTGAAAGAAATCTGTGTAGGTTCACAGCGCGTGCATTCCTAAACATCTCGAAATCTCCAAGTATTTCTAATGGCGAAGGTACTGAGTTAGTTTTGCTTGGTAAATGAAGTACAAGTGGGACTGTTTCGGAAAAAAAGCTCACCGCAAGCCTTATAAAACTACTCAATTCCACAGAAATTAGAGTTTCCCACAACACTGTCTAATTTAGACAAATGCTGATCCTGTATTTGAATTTTCGAGGTCACATCCTTACAGCCAGGAAACTGTTGTAACTTGAGACAATCCTTGAAAACAGGACTTCATTTTTGCGTGACACTAATGGGTGGTATGCTAGAACGACCCTCGAAGTTGGAGTTTGAGTAACGGAGCTCCCTTTCTTTTTGGAGGATGGTTTTGAGGGAGGACCTTGAAAAAAATGTAGCGCAAGAACGACCCTTAAAGTTAGAGGAATGAAGGTTTGCTTTGAGAGTCTGTTATCTTCATTGCACTGCTTAAAATCCAACTTTCCATGTGTGGCGGGTCGGAAATCAGTATAAGATATTTATTTTTGAGCCCAATTTCTCAACTACCTACCTAACTTCACCTATCATGGTCGTGAAGACTCAGGCAGAACTATAAATCCACCACCACCATTCATTGTACTACTCGTCAACAAACTACCTGTGTTCGTTTTTCATTTGTTTCGATGTGCTCATGACTGTAGTTTTATCAAAGAAAATGTACCTTACCTGTACAACCAGCCCCCACTTTGTATATTGGCTGACTGGGATAAAGCCCAGGTCGCTAGATTATGAAGGCGCGAAATTCCCGAGGGTAATATAGGTATTTTTTTCGCATAATATTGTTATGTTTGTTACACTCTCAAAAGTTCCATCTCAGTATGAACACATATCAATAGGGTTTCTGTGACATTTTGTGTGTTTTTCACACCCTGCGGCCTAAATAAGGGTCTACTGGTAAGGGGAGGTGTATATATTATCATTATGTGCGTATGGTATGCATACCTATATTATTTAAGGGAAAGCGTGGGGGGCGCCAAAGCAGAATGCAGCCCAGGGCGCGAATAACTTGAAACTCGGGCTTTTATACACCAGCTGAAATGGCGTATAGCTGTCAACACTCATACGAAAAAAAAAATTATTAAAAACCAGGAAACAGATGGTATATATATATAAACTCTAGGCAATTTTTACTTTCCAAACAGAGAAAGAAGGCGGAAATTATTGTACACTTCACAAACATCTCAGGTGAATGAATCCATTACACCCTCAAAACAAATGTAGGTAGGTATATATTTCTCAACCTTTAGGCCATTATTTATTTCAAAGAAAGTGGAAACGTGAAAATTTGGACGGATGACAGCGAGGATAGACCCCACGGGGACCTCATGACCAACCTCTCACGTTTGGAGATCAGCCCTTAAAATCTTGATTTGTGATTTGAGGAAATTCGGAGGGGCCTCCTTGAATTGAATGGGGGTTTCAAGGTCGTTAGAAGGGCGACCCTCCAATCACAACACGCAAAGGTTGACGACATTGCATTAGGAACTTTTACTGGAGGGAGGCTCTAAAAAGATTGAGGGTCGTTCAGGCATACAACCCTATACACCCAAAAGAAAAATAATTGAATACCTACTTTAATCGATATTTCATACTTAAATTTTTAGTAAGCCATTGCAATAGCTCAAGTTTAGACAAAATACGATAAAATGGCTTTTTGTACACTACTATGTAGGTAACTACTTTATTCCGGAAAATAAATTCGTACGATGTTCCTACTTTTCTCTTATTTCTTTTTCCTCCAAGATGTGAAATCCGGATGCCAGGCACAAGATTGCGATTCTTCAACTGTTCAGACGACCATTGATTCACCGTTCGATCGACCCTAATGAGAACCCGAATAATCTTCTCATGAAAACTGAGGTATGCAGTTTTCGGGGATCACTCTGTGCCGAAGTACAAACCAGACTTGAAACTATCTTAGAACATAGCTGATGCAGCCCATAACTTATTTGTACAAAACAATGCGTATCTTATACCTTAAATGTTAAAATATAAAATGAAAAACTATTCCTATTCACTACAATTACCCCTCCCACAACGATTAGTTTCTTATTACCACCTTGACGAGGAATAGGAGGACATATATTTAAGACATTAAAGATATTTAAGACACAGACAACCATATACAATATGTGCATATTAATCGGTTGTTCAAATGACCAAGGGCAGGTACTTAGTTTCAGGTAGGTATACCACCAGGGGCCAATTTCTATGGCGGCAAAATGAGTACACATTTCATTTTTCTTTAACTGCAACAATAAGGACCACCAAACTCATAGATTGAAATTTAATCCTCGAATAATAAATAAAATTAACTAAATTAATGAAATATAAAGTGATAGAAGACAAGTAAAACCAAAATCTCTGTGTAACACCTAACCTCATCATGTAAATCAAGTGACCACAAAGTACCTACCTAGCGTTATAGAGCCCCATTTCTTAGAATGTGTACAGATCCTCGCCTTGAGGAAGGTGGAGAGAGCTAACCAGAGTTACCAATGTGACGGTAGCCAGGTTTGTTGATATCGAACACAGGTCTACACAGACCTGCGCTCAGCTTTTGAAGTTCAGTTTTTATTTCAATCGTTAGTATAGTGAACGCAGATTGAATTTTTTATTTTTTATACGGATTGTTAACTGACTTCTCGCCTCGGTACCTTCCTTGTACTGTTAAAATTGGATTTTTTCTTTTTTTTTTTTTTTTTTGAATCACCGTTTCACACCGTTACTGTGCTGAATATTTTAATCTCCTCACAATGTACCCGTATTTCTCTCGCTTATTATTGATCCTAGAGAGCTGGGGCTGGTGGCATTCGACTCAGCGTGAAAAAATACATCAACTTCATGCCCCATATTAGAAATTTGATCAAAATTGGGGATTTTTAACATAAAAATCGCTTTTTCTCGCTTAATATTGATCCTAGAGAGCTGGGGCTGGTGGCATTCGACTCAGCGTACCTTCCTTGTACTGTTAAAATTGGATTTTTTCTTTTTTTTTTTTTTTTTTGAATCACCGTTTCACACCGTTACTGTGCTGAATATTTTAATCTCCTCACAATGTACCCGTATTTCTCTAAATATACCTACGATATTGATCATCAAAACTTTGAGAAGTTTCAATGAGTCGTCCCCGTTATTAAACTCCTTGAAGGAATAATATTAATTTTCAATCCTCCTTATAGCCTGGGTTGTCTGTGACTCCAAGTCCGAGAGGGAACAGGGAAATTAATTAAATTGGGGATTTTTAACATAAAAATCGCTTTTTTTTCTCGCTTATTTTTTCTTTTTTTTTTTTTTTTTTGAATCACCGTTTCACACCGTTACTGTGCTGAATATTTTAATCTCCTCACAATGTACCCGTATTTCTCTAAATATACCTACGATATTGATCATCAAAACTTTGAGAAGTTTCAATGAGTCGTCCCCATTATTAAACTCCTTGAAGGAATAATATTAATTTTCAATCATCCTTATAGGGTCACGTTGTCTGTGACTCCAAGTCCGAGAGGGAACAGGGAAATTACGCTGATAGTGCCCCTACAGTCAAGAGAGGGCTGGACAATGGGCAGAACCAATTTTCAGCATGTCACATTCCAAGATATTGGGTACTTTAGTTTAACAAGAGTGAAGCCCTAAAAAACAGCAGAACAACCAAACCAAAGGCGAAACATGGTGGCCATTATCAAGCACAGAATAATGGGGCTCAGAACTAACAAGATCCGCCTCTAGGAGTGATTGGGGTCTAAGGACCTACAGAACATTGTGGTTGACATGATGTTCCCCATCGTTGATACCTTGCATCACCCCTTTTTGCTCTAAAATTCGTTCTCCACACCATCAATACTAGACAAAAATGAGAATTATAGTATAAATAAATGAATTATTATAGTAAAGAAACACACAAACAACAAAAACAACTTGTGTTCGCCACGACTGCCCCTATAGATAACATAACAAGAGCAAATCAGTAAGGTTGATCACCTTGTTTGCGCTCTGCGCTTTACCCCGAGCTTCTCATGTTCGGAACCCCATGGTAAGCCCACCATACGGTCACCACAGGTGATCAACATTAAGGAGGGATTCAAAATTAGGCAGAAGGGGATCCGTAGATTCAATTTTTGGGCCTAATCCATTGTGGGAGACGTTGACAAATAAATTATTTCTCTGTCAAAACTTTCAATCAACACAAAATGATTTAACGATAGTAAAGTATTTTAGAATCTGAAAACAATGGTCCAAAACAAATCCAAAACCAAATATACACATACAGTGAGTATCTATGTACTTATACCAATCCTCCTAATTGCACATTCACAAAAGGATGGGGGCCCAGAAACTGCAACAAGATGGTTGAAATTGGCAATGCATAAATGTCCTCTACATATCTTTGAGCTGAAACTATGGTAGTACCTAGTAGGTATAGGTTGCAGGTTGTAACCTTGCTGGTTCTCTGATAAGGGCTCAGAAGAGTAGGGGTGCACAGTAGGACCCTTTCTCTAACGCCCTTCTTGTCCTCTTGAAGTGACTCATGCACTCATCCTAGACACTCGGAAAGAAATAGCAGGGGAGATGTGAAAATCGTAGTCTACCTACACGAACTTTTGCAGTAAGATCTGAAGAAACCACCAAAGTTACAGCACACGACCTATACATATGCAGTAGGTACTACTTGGTAGATTAAATAAATTTTATCACGTATAAAAATAAGAAAGGTTGAAAAATAAGACAAAACCAGCGATCTCAAAAAAACGTTAATTTATTAACAAGGCAGTATTTCTAACATTACATCACAGGTTTCGTTCAAATAAATCTAAGTACCTCTAGGTACGACAGGACTTAGAGAGTTAGTCTTAACATCACTGGCGGTCTTAGTACTCAAAAAACCAAGTGATGTTAACTCAATGAAGAATTCTCTTAGCCTGGAACAAAGAACATTAAAACCCGTCTTTCTCAAGCCCAAGTACATTTGATGAAGATTTTTAAGCAATTCCTCTATAAAAATAATGCAGTCTTCACTTGTCTGATGGAAACGGCAGAAACCAACAAAAGATAGCACTGATACTCCACTTGCAATGATTTTTTTTCAGATTGTAAATTTAAAAAAGTGGAATTCAGGGACTCCAAATTAATGGAACACAAATGAAAGGAATAATTTAGTACGGGTGGGTAATAGTAAAATAAGAGATTTCAAAACAATATCTTCACATGATACCAACTTTAGCATAATTGTATTACATTAAGCAAATAGGTAGGTGCCTACCAGATGAAGTAAAAATAGCATGAACCGAGAAGAAGATCACAGACGTAGTGAAAGTTGTTAAAACCCATTTCAATAACAAAAACAGATCAAGTGCAAATGTTGTCCATTGCCACAAAGGAACATAGTTATAATAATCAAAGGCGTAGTACTAGGGGTGAGCATCACTTGCCCATCGATTCTAATGGCTTCCCTAGCTGACCCTACCTGAGCATCTACAACTTTTAGAACAAGGAAATTCTCTGATAAGTATTTTTTAAAGAGTGGAAATTAGCACCCTCAAGAAATAGCCAGTTTAAATCATGCCTGACAGTAACTGTTCTCAGTACTTCCATCTACCGGGCCTAATCAGAAATAGAGATTACCGATAAGAGAACATATGATTGTCAATTTGGTCTTTGAAAGGCGAGTTTTAGGTTTCTTTGTTGGGCAGAAGGGTTAGGCTACCTACAATTTTTTACGGTACAGAATCACCTTGCAATATTTTAGAAGTGAACTGCTCACGAATCGATTGAAGTATCGATTTTGATCTCTTATCTCTCTTTCGATTTCTCCTTTTTTCTGTAAGACCTTTTGGTAGTGAGGTGGCCGGGTATTAAAAATAGCAAATACCTGGGCGAAATTGAAAGATTAGCCTGCATGCTTATCAGTGGAGCTTTCCGCACCCCCCCCCCCCCCCCCACAACTAGAAGCATTCAAATCATCCTTGGACTAGCACCACTGGATACTCTCACAATAGTTTATTCCATGCAAGCCATGGTTAGATTGAATATTTTGGGAGAAAGGGTGCAGGGCACTAGTCATCACTCTCACTACACACAAGTAGGACACACCTACTCAAGCTACTAACGCCTATGCACCAGAAACCCCTATGCCCTCTGATTAATTGTAGAGGAGATTTTTCTGGAACTTGAAAACCACCTTTGAAATAAAAGATAGAAATGAGTGGAACAATCAACAAACCCCTGTTGAGACTATAGAAACCATCAACTGCTACACTGATGGTTCTAAGATAGATAGAGGACCCGAACCTTCCTCTGGTGCTGGGGTGTTCATACCCAACCTTCAAGTGGCAGACTCTTATAGCCCCGACAAATATGCCACTGTATTTCAATAAGAAAATATGCTATCAACAAGTGCCTGGTCACCTTAAAAAACCACGACACTTATAGCTAAAACATTAAAGCACTCCTGAACCCCCTCACATCCTCTGAATTGGTCTAGGAAACAAAGAAATACCTGAACAATTTATTTCTTAACAACAACAAAATAACCATAAAATGGATTACTGGTAATGAGAATCACAAAGGCAGTGTTAATGCGGACGTTTGGCGTGAGTAGGCTCAGGACAACAGTTTCTGGGCCCTTCTCCTGCCACCTGCATTTACAAAAATGCCTGTAAAACACACATGGGTCACACAGGACCTCAACATTCTCTGGAGCAGAGAAACAGCTATAGACAAACCAGAATGCTTGTTAAGTCTTCCGATCCTAAACGAGCATATTGGCTTCTAAGTAAAAGTAGAAATTCAATTAGAACTATGATTGGCATCATTACAAGGCATTATGATTTCCACAGGATGCTAAATATTATAGACAACAACATCTCACCTATGTGCCCTTGCGGACTTGAGGAGGATTCTGCAGAGCACTTTCTTTGCAGATGCGACCGGTACTGGAGATCCAGAACGGAGGCATTTGGAAATCATATAATTGAACGTGCTTCCCTCAGAGATATTGAGAGGAAAAGAATAAAATAATTTGCTGATTAAGGCAAAAGATTTGCTTGTGACGACTCCAACTAGGGGTAACCGGAGGAATCCTCTTTTAAATTAAAGGGGCCTCTATTTGAGGGAGAGTATAAGCCGATTATGGCGCCTGAAACTCTTTTCCAAGCAGAAGGTTTGCCGACGACTCCAACTCGGGGAGTGAGAACTCTTTTAAATTAAAGGGGCCTCTTTTTGAGGGAGAGTATAAGCCGTTCATGGTACTGAAACTCTTTTCCTGCTAGCACTTTTTATTTGTAGTAGGTTCTTGGTTTTCCTTTCAGTGTTTAATTCTAGGTTTTTGAGCTATGAATGGCCAGTGCAAGTGTGTGAATTATTGTGAGTTGTCAAGAAAATATTTCAATTCGCAACTTTACAGAAAAATGACTTGAGTTACTATCGGCCGATGTTCTGTTAGGGAATGCATTAGGCATTTTTGTATTAAAAACTATAACTACGATATATCAGTGGTTATCAGTCTGTCCTGGACGAGGTAAGCTATTTTGTTTTCCTTGTATTCGTATTTTATTCAATTGTGAGAAAGCAATCAGACCACAAATGTTGGTTATCTATATACCTCACAGGTTTCATGAACGTGGTAAATAAACACCAAGCGACACCCATATGTCCGCAACATTCATGACGTTATGAAGATCAGCATAATTAATATTATTTATTTAATGATGAGAATTATCCATTGGTCTGAAAATATTGCGTTTATTATTTTTAAATGCACCACACTAGAACATTCTACGAGTTTTCTCACCATCTTCACTTTTATATGATAATTGCTTTCAAGATTTCGTTTCAGCAAAATCTGACGTAACTCTTGGCAGTGATGAGGAGGTTGATTGTCCCACACCGAAGTAGCTTTCTGTCAAAACTTTTGAAAATTATAGCTTGGAATCTACTAATCGTCGGACAGTGCGGTTGGTGTCGGTATTCTTGAAATTTCATCTGATTTCATTAAAATATGTTTCGGAGGTTAAATTCAACAGCAAAAAAAAGTGTGTATTGACTAGGGATCGAACTCATCGAACATTAGACCACGGTGGACCTAAGCAATCAAAGAACAACCACAGAACTTCGTTACTCAGTAGGGAGCTATCCATTGCTTGGTGGTAGGGAGGCACCGCGACAACCAGGGAGCAGTATTGAGACCAGGGCTTCCACCGACGCACATCAGGTTTCCCCTCTACTTCATCCAAATTTCCCCTTTCATACCACGCTCATTCCCCCTGTGATTGAAGTATATCCACACGAAGGTTGCCGCACGTAGCATAAAACTGTATTATTTGTACTATCTACATTTTCCTTTGAAATACAATATACTAGGTATATTCTTTTTAAAATTGGTACAAAAATACTTATAACTTCGTATCTTTACCGTATTACCGCATTTATTATACCACCTAAGTGGTTAAGTGCCAACTGCAATTTAATGAAATCGAGAATATCGAGATTTTGAAGTTTACTGAGAGAGGCCCAGGGATTTTGAGATAACTTCCCGAATATTACCTTTTTACATCAAATCCAGGCGGGAGATTTAAAATATATTCACGGTACAATATACGGGACCCTAGTTAATTATAGGGCCTGCAGATTCTATTGTTTCAATGTAATATAATTTCATAATTCGATTGATGCCCTTATTTCATATCTTTTATTTATCTTTAATGCAGTTTCTTGGTCCCTACCTTTTTGAGCCATTGCAAGTAGTTTCATCATTTTCTTGGAAAATTCGCGACATCGAGTTTATTGACCCTAACTAGTACTTACGTACCACGCATTACCTACTGTTATTATTTTTGTTTATTATAATTTCATTTTTTAAAATTTATTTTCATTTGTTTGAGCCAACTTGATACAACGTTATTGATTTCTGGTCCAATTGTTTTGAAATTTTTCCTACATTTGATGTAATTTTTTCGTTTTCCAGTTCTTTCACGATTTTTAAATCGGTTTTAAAGTGTTGAAGTGTTTTATATTTGTATTTCTGCTTAAATAAAAATGTTGTTTGCTATTTAAAAACACACCTAGGTACCTACTGTGACAGAGGTCCTTCTTTTCTACTCGAGGTCCGATGGGATACTAAGGAGGAAAAACCAATCCTCAACTGAGACTTTTTTCAATAATTGAAAATTACTGGAGATGGGTAAACCCGAAAATGAATGTAGTATTAACATAGTATAATTGATATATATCATCCCAAAAATTCTAATAAAACCACCTGGGTCGCTGTACGTTCATCCGATCGCTCTCCCTTAGGGCTAAAACATTGGAAGGCGAAAAATACATCAACGAGGGAATGGAATGCAACTGATGCAACAGAGCGAGAATCGCCTTAAAAACTACGACGATCGTATCAGCTGATATAATTCCAGTAGAATTCTCACCACGAAATCGAGTTTATTATAACTTCTGCCACTTACAGGTGGAATTGTGAAGCGTAGGTAGGCAATTTATTTGACCTCATTAATTTTCAGTTGGCAGAATAGCTCTTGTTGAATGCAGAAGGACCAGTTGTGTTGATGTTTTATTTAATTAATGCCTCCTCGATAGGCGTCTACGCCTATGCAGTTATATTTAGATATTATTTAATAGATTTTGTTTAATGATCAAGTACAAGATAGTGTTCTGCTTAGGAGACCCATCCAATACGGAAATAATGAACCATTGTGTAATAATTTGTAGCGTTTTTCTTAGTGGAAATATACAACGGTTTTACTTGATCCATTCATGACTATGTTGGAACTTCCATGGGTTTCGAAATAGGTGGTGAGTTATATCGCACCATTCGCGTCGAATGAATGTTCTTCGTGGCTATTTTCTTTATAAATTAGAAATGAATAATTCTAGCGACATTCATTTGTGTGAATAAAGACTTGAAACATTTTTTCTGAAGAAGTATCCAAGTGGCTCTGGCCAGTGCTTTGTCGTTTCCTGGAACAAATCGTATGTAATCGTATTTTCAATGCATTAACTTATGGGCATCAATGGATCACCCAACAAACGTAATAATTGTTTGCTGGTTGAGGCTAAGGTCTATTATTTTTATGTGACTTGAAAATTACTGAAGGGACACTGTAACAGACCAACATGGATACTATACAGCCAAAGTTCGACCAAATGGCAACTGCGAATCTCCAAGTGACTTGAAATTAAAATGTAAATTAGGCATGCAAACACATCTATCTTCAGAATTTAGATGGTACATATAGACTGGTTGACTAAATCAGATAGGTAAGGTCAGGTGGATATTCCAGAATTTGGCGATATCCCATACACTGTTTCTCATTTCTAAGTAGGTAGACAGATTTATATTCATTTGTATCAAGCTTAACTATGTTTAATTTATTCAACTACTAATCATATGTAATCGTATATTCCATGAATCAACTCATAGGGATCAATGAATCACCCTACAAACGTAATCGTTTGATGGTTGAAGAGTTTTAGAAGGTGATCAATCAGGTGATGATGCAGTTTTTACGAAGTTACTGCTAGGGTAGTAGACATATATGAAAACAGTGGTGTCATTTTATAGATACCAACATCACAAAGTGTTACGATTATGGTTTATTACTCCTTATCAAATTTCTTCGTTCTGCTGCTGTTTTCAAAATTTCACTAAGATTCACCAGATTCCAGAAATAACCTAATTCAGAGATGGTCAGCATTCCGAGGGGGCGCCCTATGCGGCAGAAAAGTGAACTACTCGTTGAAGCTACTTTGAGTGTTGAAACAACTTTTAGAAGACAACCCTGTTAGGTAAAATTACCGCACAGAGAAATTTAGCATTTGAGGGTTGGCTGCACTGCTTTTGGTGAATGAGAATGCGCGACGAGAGAGCTCCCGGTTGTCAGAAATGGAAATAAGCTCCCTAAGAGTAGCGAAGTTCTATGATTGTTGAAAGATTGCTGTATTACTATGTAGTGTAGTGGACAGCGTTACAGACTACTGGGTCGAAGACCCCGAGTTCGATCAGCACCATGGGAGGGGTTTGCTTTCGAGTCTTGGCCACACGCTGACAACGTGGGGTTTGCAGACACGCTCAAAGAGCACTGATGGCCAGCCTTCTGATAATGGAGATCGTGTCAAAGAGCACCGATTACAGGAGGATATGATTTCATCGGCCAACTTCTGAAGTATGACAACATGACTGTGTAGCATCAAACCAGAAGGGACTGGGAGTAGAACAGAATCTATTGACAATGTGAATATTCCCAAGCGGAACCCATCAATAGTAAAATGTGACTTTGAGGTAGCCGCACAGAGTGCTGTCTCCAAACTTTTACGTGTGTCAGGCGAAACGAAGGACCTCTTCTTCTACCACAAACCTTTAGCCCAAGTCCAACAGCTAGGGAATTGACAATGAATGAATATTATACGACATGATTTGGCTAACCACGCACTCGTTCAATGCATGACATACATTTTTAAACAAGCCTGTTTCAGAAAACAGCAGTCCCAAGCCTGGACGAATTGTGAAGGGAAATTTCAGTCCGCAAACTACTTGGTTCGTTCTCCATTTTACCCTTCCCAGCTCAAATAGACCACAGCTCCCACGCTACCGTTCGATCAAACTCCCCCGTTTCGCAAGTTATCGCAATCAACAACGAGCACAAGCATCCGAACCTTAGCGACCAGATTCTTGAAAGAACCGCGCTTCAGACATCCCTCAAAAGAAAGGCCACAGACGACATGAGTGTCAAACCAATTATTCACGCCATAATTTATTTGATCCACGACGAGATGTATGTGTTCCCATCGATAACAACAAAAACAAATTTTTAACCACAACTAAGCTTTGTTCATAGCCAGTCCTGAGTCTAGAAAAGTGGGAAGGAAAATTTGCTCCCCTCCTACGGGCTGGAAATGAGGTGTTCCACTAATGTGTCGTTCCTCTCATAAAATCCTTTCCCCTATCGTGTCGTTGCGTTTTCCCCTAAGGCGCTACTTTCTACTGCTCGGGAGATTGTTTACAATGTCACCGATTACTTCTCTCTAAAGAAAACTGAAGAGCATTATAGGGTGAATATTTGTCAATTGAAGAGTGATGCAACGAGAATTTTCGCTAGAACAGTTAGTTCGATTATAAGTGAAGGCAGGCGGATGATGGAGACGAGACATACTTCCTTCATTACTCTAACAATAAACAGGCAGAAGGTACAGTTCAATAAAGGTAAAGAAGTAGTAATGAAATTAACTCATCATTTCATTTAATGGTACTAAGTAGGTATTCATTATATTTTGTTGACTATAATCAAGAAGTATATTTTTTCTTAGCTTTGAGTTCCGAGAATGTTTATCTGTGCATGTTGTAACAACAATCTATCCGTATCTATACGCGTGAATAGTGTGAAGCAAAAGTCATTCCTAGAAAGTGAATGTTTGAGTTCCTGTATTATTCCCTTCCGGGAAGGCCGTGCACCACAAAATACCTAAGCTAAACGCATGGTCTACTGTAAGAGAGAGTCTACTGTATTGAAAGAAAGTAAGAAGCAGGAACACAATTACGTATCATTTCATTTAAAAACAAAAGTTTGAATTTGAGGGCAGATTGATGCTCCCGCAGATGAATGGAGGGAAATAAAGACACTCGTGAGGGAAAAATTTTGAAAAAATATCGCACACGCCAACAATTTTTAAATAATAGGAGATATGTAGTTCCTTTCTCTCCATCAGAATTCGCCCTCGGAACGCACACCATCTCTGGTCGACCTATGGGTGATATTCTCGAGACTTGGACACTAGCGCATCCTTACATCGAGGCAAGGCGAAGTGGAAGTTATTTCCCCTTGTCGTCATGGTGACGAGTAAACTATGCGAAAATGCGCCATTTGTAGCCACAGCTGGACAACTGCATTAAATAGTCTTACCTAATTCCTAGTCAATATTTTCATTATTTGTAATATGCAAGGTGATAAATTGTATGCAAATTACATCAAGTGATTATCAGGTGATGACCTCAAACGCTACGAACGCAAGATTTAATCTGTGGGGTAGAGATCCATGTGAAATGTGTGTTGGGGAGTTGACATACAAGTGTTCAAGATGTTCCAGACATCAGCCCTGAAGATGTTGTGTATTACCTATCTAGTTTTCAGAACTGTTCTTTGAATCAATTGAAACTAAAAATCTTTAGAGTACTGTGAAAGTGGTCTTGTGAAAGAGTGTGCTATGAGAGCTCTGTTAGGCGGGAATAGTAAGTATCACATGTGGAAAGGTAAGTACCTAGAGGGAAGGTATACCTACATACTTTCCGTATATTATTACTTGTTCATATATTTCATTGATAAAAACGAAAGTAGGTACCTAATTACCTTTTTTGTCCCTAAAATTTGCGTAACTGCAAAACTCGCGCAATAACTGCACTGCCAATGCCGTCTTTATGAAATCTTACCTTCAGAAGAATGCATTTCAAGGTTTTTTCCTTGCAGCTGGTTTTTAATTCATGTTGCATATTCCCTGATTCGATATTTGACAAACCTGCTAATCCGCGGTTGTATTTGTCGGCAAAGTAACGATCCACCTACTTTGTTTAGGCACTTTAAACCAACAGCAAATCTGGTAGGACGTACGTGCCCACCTAATTACCTAGTTTCGTTTCTTGGTGTAGCAACAACCTGCCTTGTTTACTTTGACAAACTATCACATCTCTCATTTTATTCATTCAATACAACAAGTAAAGCTTCCTCAGTTAAGCATAGTACTACGAACTTATAATAAAACGCTGATGAAGCTACCTGAGCAATGGCTAGGTACCTACACAGCAGTACAGACACCTGAGGAATTTTCAATAATCTTTTCTTTACTATTTTTCAGGTTACTAGTTATTCTCAAAGCCTAAACGAATGAAGTTCTTTAGTTTTCTGACACTGATTAACTACAATAGTTAGTAGGCTCCTAGTCCAAATAAAAACTCGTTCACGTTAGATTGGTATCGTTGACAGCAATCTACAATCAATTATTGCACTGGCAGGCACGATTATTATAACATTTAGTCGAATTGAAACGTTGTATTGCTACAATATTACAGTTTTTCAAAACAAAACTATTGAAAAATGGCCTTAAACCACGAATTATGTTGACGTGAGACGGCAAACTTCTTGTGAGAAATAGGTTGGTTGAGTAGAGATTCATTGACGTAGGGCAGTCATGGCCGACTTTGGCTGAAACGCGAACCTACTCCAGGCGTGACGTCACGAGAATATGGGCCATAGAGGTTTTCTCTGGGTGATAGGTTGAGTGTTTTCCATTCTTCTAGGATGAATAGGCGAGCTATTTATTACTAGAAAAGTAGCTGTTTGAATCTTATAGGGAGATACTGAAGTAAATAGAAGGGGAAAGGGAAAATATTACTTTATATCCTAGAAATTTAAGTAATATAAACAACGAAATTTAATACAGAAGTCGTTCGTATTCATCCCGATCTGAGAGAACTTGTTCAATGGTGTATTTTCTTATCAAGTCAGATCAGAATACAGAGTCGATGTTTGCACTCACTGATCGTGGTAGCAACTTTTAGACTCACACTGTAGTAATAAGTATGTACAGAAATACTGAATATAACGAAGTTTTGTAAGAAAATTAGTTATCGATTCCTACTTCCTTTCAGGTTTAAGGAATTAAAGAAGAAAAATAATAATAAATTCTTAAGGAAGTAACGCTAGTCTCAAAAGGTGAAAATCTTTTCGAAACTTTGGCTAGATGTCAGTACAAGAATGTGAAACTCTCATTATATGTTGAGATAGGACCTACAACGATTTTGAGCTGAAAATTTGCAGTAAGGGTTCTTTAGAGGGTGGTAAATCTTCAGAATAAGAATAATGATTCCCCATACCATGTATGAGTTCCTTGAGAAAGAATAATAAGTGCGAAAGTGAACCGTTGTCGAAATAGAGGAAGACAAGAGGTGAAACTCGTGGGAGTCACCAGGGAACAAATAGTAAAACACGGTGGTCAAATAGTTGGCTCAGAGCGAAGTCCTCCCCACAGCTATTTGAGTTATTTCAAAACAGCCCTTTACGATATATCAGCTCACACGTTTTGCTGAACGACAGATTAACTTAGAAAGAATATTGCAGAAATAGAAAAACTCAATTTATACATTGAGATAGTAGACATAATACTCGTACTGTCTCCATAGACAGAGGATTGACTCCGTCTACAAGCTCATGAGAACGAGAAATCACAGCTTTGGGTTTGGATCTGTTATACCAGTGCAAGGTAATACTCATTTGGTAAATCTGAGACAGGTAATATTCTGTAAATAGCTACTTGAATAACACGATGAATCGAATACTCCAATGCGTCTTTCACAACAAGCACAATAGGAATTGTTTTGGATAGGGTAGGTAGCTGAAAATAAACTGCAAGTTACAATAATGCATAAGACAAGAACTAAGGGTTTATAGTTTAGAATCTGTACTTACAAATCCACCAGAGAAGAAATCCGCAAGATCCTGTAATAAACAAAAAATATAAAGAAACTTGCTTCTGAAATCTTCAATGATTCGAGCTGGACAGAGCAATCAGTGTAAAAAAAATTAAATAAAACGTGTGTTGGCAAATCGGCTCTCAGGGTGAGAGATTGGTTTCAGCGATGGAGCAGCAGAAGTTAGGAACCCTGATCTATCATGCTTGTTGTGAAAGACTGGAGCTTCTTATTACTGATTCCACAAGTCCATTTTCAATAGAACGTACCACAAATCATGCTTTAAAACGTAACATGACAGCTATTCATTATAATGGAGTACATAGGTGACCACTAGATCGCAGGAATGGTTCAACAGTAGGCGTTTCTCTTTTCGAATGCGCAGTTCCCGAAATTTCTAGGTAGAATCACAATATGCAAGAGTAGGATGTTCCAAGAGTAAGATTTTTGTAAGCGCAGGGTATTTTAGTACAGGGATAAAAATCATATACATTTTCGAGAAGAATAATGTATATACATTTTAAACCATTCCACTTCTAAACGGATATATCAATAGGTCTGCCAGAATGCTGCAAAACTACGCTCAGGGCACCAAAATAACGTTTACTAGAGAAAACCTAGTAACAATTAAAATCTATTACAACAATCGATTGCACCGGTTGCAACGCAAACAGTGGGAAAGAATTTCTGAAGATAAAAAAATCAAAGTTCGTTGAATGATGACGATTCTATAGAAGGGAAAATATAAAATATTGGCATTGCAAATATTAGAATTTACTTTCAAATGGGAGGGCCTAAACGCGTACGACAACGCAGGTGTTTCTTTGATTTTGTGTGGAATCAATCTAGGTGAAAAGAGTAACTCACCTTTTACTTTAGAGGCAATATAAAACGTAAATTTTAACATGTTATCTAGCAATAGCCATAAACTGATTGAGCTGATTTTAAGGCTCAAAATAGCAACAGAAGAAGGGTTGAAGAGTAGCAACTCTCAAATACGCCACGTTCTGATTAAACAAGTTTTGAACATCAAGGGGAGAAGTTATAAACTCAATATCGTTCTTCCTCTGGAACACAGATGATGTTTCGCGTGCTTCCTAATCATACCTCAAATGCGGTAGAAGTTAAGGAGGTTTTAAAAGGATTTCATAGCTCTGAGAAATTTACAATGAGAACTTCACACACACGCGCGCGCACACTCACACACATAAATATACATATGTCAGTACTATCTTCTGGGTAAATTTCCCATCACCAACATTAGCCATAATTTCCCTCCCCACACAGGACATGTTGAAATAGGTTTTGTCTCGGAGATCTTATACCTTCTCGCACTCTGGAGAGGGAATGCTGTGGGATGCAGGATACTAGGCAAGACATTCACCAGCTCTTTCCCCTACCTTCCAGATTCCTTTTAGTTGTTTACCTAGGTGCGTACCAACCTTTATCGTCTTCTTTTCGTACGGGGTACTGGCGCTACCCGTGGTACCCCTGAATCAACGCCCCTGACACTAACCCCCCAAATTTGGTGCTCACTAGAAATCGAACCCAGAAAAGAAAAATCTGACAACAGTCCAGCGTAGGTCACAGTAACGCTGGTTTTGTAATCAAACCTCACACCTTTCTCAGCCTGATATTGTATATTCTGTTTCTGGCTGATTTGGAGAGGTTCATGCAAGAGAGGGGCTGCCACGGATTCCCTTTTGCTGAGAGTGAACTGATGCTTCTGCTATTTGCAGTCAACGTAACTATCCTCACTGACTCCTTGCCAGATATTCAGATGAAGGTCACTGTTTTGCAAGAAGCCGCCAACATTGCTTAGCCTCCTGAATAAGCTCACCATAAACTGCGAGAAGTTGAAGATGTAACAGGGGAGGTCGGCTACCCAGAAAAAGAAGATTGTTCTGTGGCAATGAGGAGATCAAACCAGTCACAGCACTCCAGTATCTGGGGGTGATGTTTAGTCGCTCTGGAAAGTTCGGTAAAAATAAAGAACATCTAATAAATAAGCCAAGACAGCTACTACTGGCATTACCTGTGAGCTTAAGGGAACGGTTCACCTCCTGGGATTTCAGTTTTAAGTTATTTGATGCAATGGTGGGATCTGTTCTCTAGCAAGCTCCGGAAGTTTTGGGTGTTTGATTCATGGACTAGATTGAGGTGGTTCAGAGGCAATTCCACAAGAGGAATTCACTTCTCTCACTTCTTGAATTTGGGTTGAATTTGGCAGGTCCTCACTACCATCATACGTCAGCACTGGATAGAGCATTGGGATTCCTCTCAAGGATCCTCAAGATGGATAGGAAGGATGGCCTAGAAGATGCCTAAAGGAGTAGGTGAAGTTCCATGGCAACCCCAAAAACAGTGCAGAATATAATGGGTCGACAATATCCTATCCACTATTGGAGTGAAAATGGACTGGGAAACAATCTATCACCAATCTCTGCAGACTGTTTGCTTGGGTGCAGTAAAGAGGTTCATAGCTTCCATAATGGACAGCGGCTACAACACCTTCCAAAATATGGTAGATTTCTGCAGAAGGTAGATTTATCTGGGAGGCGAATGGGTTAGGTCTGATTCTGACCCAAGAGAAGCTGATACAAGCTAGCCAATAATGAATAGTGCACGGGACGCAACATGAAAGCCCAACCCTGCTCCACTTTGCCTGCCTTATATACCAGTGCTACAGAGCTCACTATCTCCAACCCCATGTTTTGCCAGTGTCCTCTGATCGAGACGATCCAAAGGAATTGGTATTGGCTGCCCTACTGGATCTTGGAGATGATAAAATGAACGCCCTCTACCAATTCACTGATAGATCTCTGATGCATAGTACCTTTGCCATGGAAGAATTTTTATCCTAAACCATCCAGATGCAAACTCACACCTGTACGCCTGGCAAAGTACCAATTTTTTATATTGAACATTTTTAAAAATTCTAAAGAATATTCGTAAAATCCACTCAACTTCACTTACCTATTTCAATCTAATATCAAGTATGTACTACTATCATCACTTTATTTTGGCTCATAGCACACATATATTGTCATTCATCCACGTCAGTACATTTTATCTCAACTGAACCAAATTCTGTTCCATATATGCTGATGGCAGCAATAAATTCATGAAAGTTGTGATTAGTAAATAATCAAATCTATAATTAATATATAAGTTGCAATCGCAGTGGAATCTTCTATTTTTCCAGCGAAGCGCATCATTGTTTCCTCACTATAAAAGAATCTCAATTAAATTAAGAACTAATTTCATTTAACCTATGATTATCTGCATCCACGCTCCTTGTAACAATCGATGCATTTTTTTTACAATAAAATCTGTTTGATTGGTTGATTAGGTGAGTAGTATTTTTGTATTTATTTAGCCATTGGGGAAATATGTTAGGTAGGTGTAGAGATAGGTGAGAGTGGTTCTGGCCGTGTATCCCGAACCTATAGATCATACCAACGCTGGTATAGATGAGTGTAAAAATCTGTATCCCCCCAAATTCGATGCCCACTAGGAATCGACCTCGGAAAGCAAAATCTGATGTTCAACAGCCCAGCACTCTAACAACTCAACTACGGTGATCATGCCATACTACCATAAGTTGCAGACAATTTAGAGGGAGATACTTGTTTGACAAGTTGTCAGTTTGATTAAATTAAGGAGGTGATGAGATTTAGGGAGGGGTACAGGTCCTGAAATGCAATAACTTTGTATCAAGTTTTTTTTTCGTGTAAAGTACACAAACGATATTGTATACGAAATAAATCACTCCCAACGAAGTTGTAGAAACCCATTTCAATGAAAAATATAGCGTACAGCAATATTAAATGAAGAATATAGCATACAGCAATATTCAATGAAGAATATAACAGTACAGCGAAGAGTTTAATAGTTATTGTTCGTTACCTACTGATGATGACGTAGAAATCCAACATCGTTACTCTATATTTCGTGGATTTAGTCATTTTAATCAACTTACAATAACCCCCCCCCCCCCCCTCCAACCCACGCTGTTCCAACCAGCTCCAGCTCAGTGACTCATTCCTCGCACTGCGATCCTACTGAATCAAGTTCTGACACTATTCACACTAAGTTAAAGAAATTTCCAGCACTTCTCTGAACTCATCAGGAAACATGGGGAGCTGGCGGTGGATTTGTACAATTCATTCCACAGGGAGTTCTCGAATTACGAGTAATTTCAAAAACTCACCCCCATCTTTTCATTCCGAAATCAGAAACTGCTTGAGGCAAATAATATTACAGCCAAAGAGTTCAGCTGGTTGAGTTGGAAATGTAAAATTAAGATGGTAACAATACTAAATCTTTTCTTTCTCCACCGTCGAATATCCTAACATGCTTGGCACAGTAACTATATATTATATCATCTTCTTGATTGATTAGGCAAAGAATTCGACTATTCAGGCGATCCTAATCGGATTTCCAAGAAGAATTTTTCCAAAATTTTGTTTTCTGATGGGGACCATTGCAATGGCTTCCATACTAATAGGAAATGGATTGCTAATATATTTGTATAGCAGCTGCCTATGTGCATATAAGATTTGCATCAAAACAAGTAGGTAATACTGTGAAGTGTCTTAAAATAATTTGACATAGTCGTTGTTTGAAGTCTACAAACAAATTAAAAATTA
Organism: Adelphocoris suturalis; assembly: GCA_030762985.1. Classification (NCBI taxonomy): domain Eukaryota; kingdom Metazoa; phylum Arthropoda; class Insecta; order Hemiptera; family Miridae; genus Adelphocoris; species Adelphocoris suturalis. The sequence continues at coordinate 50,144,611 of CM061048.1, forward strand.
TTTTAAGACGCTTCAAAGTATTACCTACTTGTATTTGGACATATTAAATGACGAATTGGTATTTGTAGAAATAAGTCGGAAAACCTATCGCTCGACGACTATATTTTCCGACTTATTTCTATAAATACTAATTTATTACTACCACTCGATCTTACATTACGGACCGGTAGAGATGATTAATTTAGAAATAGGAAACTGAGAGTAGAAGTTACAGCCATGCTGATTAGGGACCAACGAATTGTAATCAAACGGGTTTTCATATTCTTCAACATTTTCTGTCACAAAAAGTATTAAGGTTTGTTATGGTACATACTCAGTTTAAAAGAATAATATTCAGCTATACATCAATCGTGATTTTTAGCGGGTACTGATTCACAAAATTCTTAGCACTCTTAAGTTGCAATATGAAAATTGAGAGGAAAAAAAAAAAAAAAATCACAATAAGCACAATTCAGAATTTAAATGGACGCACAATGGATAGAAATGGCGCGAATGTGGGTTTCAACGAGTGATGACTCAGTTTCTAGCCTTTATTAGTTGAGATGATTTTGGCCAAAATTTACGAGTTTGGCGTTAGGGCGTTATATCAGAGATTGTACGTCCGATTCCAACATTAGAACCATTACATAGTTCTGAATTTATTTTGGGTTCCCAATTGTAAATGGAGATTCAAATTGGTACACTCAAAATTACACTTAGATCTGTAGAGCTCCTTGGTGAGTTACCGAGCATTTTTCCGTGGAAGAACACCCATCAGCTAAATCAGCATAAAAGTAAATTCGAGGACTGGGATCGATCCCCAGGCGAGTAACTTAATTTTTTACCAGGAATTATATGTTGAATCTAACAGATATTGAGTTCGTGCCACCACTGAAGACACCCAAAATTAACTTCATTCAACCCTACGAAACCTAAGTTTTGAAGAGACAACGGGCGTGTGAGCTATCTACCCTTTTTCAAGGGTATGAGAATATTTCTTCTGATCCCCCAAATATTCAAAAGAACCTTCCAATGCAGGGAATATAGGACGAGAGGCCAAGTCTGCAATACAATATACTAAAGGTGAAGAGCTCAAGATCAGTATGTGCTGGAGTGAATTGAGTAAGCGGTAAATGTTTTCTTAAGATACCTTGGTCAAAAATTGCTGAAATTGAGGAGTTTTAACAAGAAGTTAATTCGTCTACTCATTGCTGGTATTGCTCTGTACTATTTGTAATAAATATGTTACACAGATGTTAAAATAGGACATAAATTGATGTAGAGTATGAATACAATGAAAAATTACGAATGATTTCGGAAGACAGTAGGGACGCCAGTGGATAGCGAATGTCCTCCGATGAAATTACATCAATACATACGAAATCATAATACAGCAGCGATTGAGAAAACGAGGGAAAACTCGCCGTCGAATTTTACATAACTGTCAACGGATTTTCTGTTGAACTCCCATCCTACGCTTTTGCCCTCAAATCGGATTCAACATTTTTAAAATCGGCACTAACAATTTTCAGCTCAAAATCTCAACTAATTTCATTGTTAAGTGGGTGAAAGGGATTCATTCTGACATCTTACGACCAGAATGCTGATCCTGGCCCCAATCAGGCAGGAGACGATGATGTCGATGATTATATGATGTATTATCCAACACATGACGTGCATATTTCTTTCGGTTAAAAACATTAGGGGCTAGATCATGGTTAGATCGTATCCAGCCGAAAGCACTATTTACTAGAATGATATCTGGCGAGGAGCATCCGATGCTCGAGATGAAGCTTCTGATGTCGTATGCTCACAAAATCTGTCAAACGTTCAGGCAACCGGTAAACGGTACACACCATTGTTTTACGCTGATTGATCAATAGCTTTTACAGATTAAATAAAACTTTTTTGAAAACTAAATTCAACTTCACTTAGTGATCACCTTAACGGATAATGTACTAAGCAGAAAAGACTCAAGACACAAATGAAGGAATCGGGCTTGTTATTTTTACCTCATGCCTGTTTGAAAGGCAATGTTGGCAAATGCTTTTGTTTGGAATAAAAATAGAGAAAATAGATTTCTACTTCATCAAAACGAGCGAAAGAAACAATACACATCCAACGGAATTCCGAAAATGAACCTTAACCAAGCAGCAAGAAGAGGCAATCCACGAAGGAAATACTGTTGCGTTTAAGGATAACTCCTGCAGTTGAAGAGGTTTGATAAAATCGGTCTTGATAGAATACAATAGGTAAGTGGCATGAGTTCGGACTCTGCTGAGGCATCAATGATTTTTCTCAACGTTTCTTCATTTGGACAGTCCAAATTATAACAAGACTCTTCATTTCACGAAGAGGGCTACTAAAGCAAAGTCATTAATAGATAATGCAACTGCTAGAACAGTACCTAATGAAATCAAAAAATAACATTAGCACCACAAAACCCACTACAATAAGCTTACTCCACATAATCTTCAAGCAATCGAAGCGATATTTGAACTAAGACCAGACATGATTCTTGAAACAAATAAAACAGAAATGTCAGGAACAAAACAATAATCGTAGCAAGTTGGTAGTCTATATCTGATGGGTATTGGAAGGTATAAAACAACATATGGGATAGAGTTTCGAATTGCAGTGGATCGGAGGAACGTATACATAAAGGTGTCCAGAGTAGCAGTCCCGAACTGTTTGGGACTGACAACGCCCAGTTTTGGCCATTCGGAGAGACTCAGAACTAGTTCTGAGGAGTCCTGGAACCTGAACTTCGTTGTCCGGAGAAGAAGTCCTGAACTGCTAAGAACTAGTTTGTCAGACCTTTTAGTTCGAGATATGCGCAGCAGACGTTTTCATTCTAACAGTCCTGAACGCCTCTATCCCCTTCCCTTTTCAGTTCCATTGGTTCTGGTTTGATTTCAATCATTTTATCTGATTGGGAACTGTTTCTCCAGACGAACCTGAAAAGTATTGTAATACACTTGAAGGGCCATTGAGCAGACATATATACTGAAGAACTATTGATGAACCCGATTCCTTCATTTAATGACCTGTCTGTTGAGGAGTTGTAGGATTTGGTTTAAACAATTTTGAATTTAGTTTTGGAATGCTATAGAAATAAAGAGTCTACAGAGAGAGTCAAGAGGCGTCTACCTGAACGGCCATACTATATTTTGATAGATGGTCAATGAAAAAGTGAAACATTATTCTTCACAAAACTCTTACGGTCCAAGTCCAGCACAGTTATTTGAAAAACGGGCTCAAGTCAAAAAGACTTTTGACGAAATGCTTTCAGAAGGCATAATTGCACCATCGGATTCCGAATGGGCATCTCCGTTACACTGTGTGCCAAAAAAAGACGGGTCATGGAGAATCACCGGCGATTACCGTTTCCTCAACGCGAAAACGAAGAAAGACGCCTACCCTCCTCCTCACATTCGCTCGTTCCAAGCGAATTTACATGATACGCAAATCTATTCAACAATAGATTTAAAATCAGCGTATTATCATATCCCGATGCACCCAGATGACGCTCATAAAACTGCGATTATTACACCTTTCGGTCTTTATGAGTTTAAGAAAATGAGCATGGGTTTAGCCGGAGCGGCTCAAACATGGCAAAGATACATGGACAGCATCATGCGAAAATTTGATTTCGCATTTGTCTATCTAGATGACATCCTGGTGGCTTCGAAGAATTATAACGAACACATGAACCACCTACAACAAATTTTTGACAAACTAGGGGAACACGGACTTCGAGTAGGTTTTGATAAATGCGTTTTTTCGAAACCTACCGTCGATTTCCTAGGTTTCACTATCTCGAAGGAAGGAATAATTCCTAAACGAGACAAAATAGAAGCCATAGAACAATTTCCTAGGCCAGTGGACGTACGAAGTCTACGCAGATTCCTAGGTATGTGTGGTTTTCTACCGAGCATGCTCAAGCAAATTCGCTCACACGGCACAACCTCTGTATGACTCCATTCAGTCAAACAAAAAGAATGACAGAACACCTATCGAATGGACATCAGAGAGAGAAAAAGCTTTCAACAGCTTAAAGCAAGCAATGATCAAAGCAACATTGCATAACATTGCTCACCCACACCCTACGGCGGAGTGGAGATTGGTCTGTGACGCGTCCGACACACACATCGGAGCGGCACTAGAACAAGAAATTACAGACAAACATGGCTCGAAATCGTACCAACCATTGGGATTTTTCAGCAAAGAGATTCCAGAACAATGGAAGAACAAAGCATCTTTCGACAAGGAAATGTTCGCCGTTTACCAAGCGTGCATTCACTGGCACAACGACTTGGACGGCAGATCCTTCCATATTTGTTCGGATCACAAGCCTCTGCTAGGCACGATGCTTAAAAAGAATGCTCATTTTTCTAAAATGAGATTAAGATGGCTAACATACATCTCTCAAATGACGAGTGACATTCGTCATATTTCAGGAGAGAGCAACGTCGTCGCCGACGCACTCTCCAGACCCTTCGATCCGGTCGAAATTCAAACGAAATCGATTTCAACACAGACGGACGAGGGTCCACCCATAGCTGAAATTTCGAAAATTACGGCTGCAATAGAATGCAATCTTCTACTGCACATTTCAAATTCACAAATTCGCTCTCCCCCTCATCCTAGTTGAAAGACAGAAGACCTTATATTCAAATTTATTTAAACAACTAGTATAAATATTTCAATCTGCATGCAGCATGCAGGATAAAGATTGAGAATTCTAGTTTAAATTACACTAACACTAAATAACTACTGTAGGGACACCTTAGCCTCTGGTAAGAAGATACTATCTATCATTGTAATGTTATCAGGAGATGCTAAAAGTAGAAGTTGATCAACAGGATACGAACCTATATACACTAATAATTTATAGCAATCAAATGGTATTAGAAATAAAATGATTAGAAACCAAACACCAAACTTTATCATTAGAAACAAGATTAGAGCAAATATCTACAACAGTGACTAAGAAACAATAAATACAAGTAATCCAATCTAGTCGAATTGGTGGCATTCAAAAGCAGCTATCATCCAATCAATAATATAATACAATCAAACCAAATGCGTCGCTAGGTAGGTACTTTGGGGCAAGGGTTGCAACATTTGGTTTTCTGAAAATTGAATGGTTTTTACGGTATATTTAACTATAAAACCGGGGTACAACCCCCCCCCCCCCCCCCCCCCAAAAGTGGTCACAGGATGGGTGATAAATTGTCGGGAGTGTCCCTATGTCTATGTGTGGTCCTACCACACCCATGAATTATTATGAAAGAGAGTTCCACAAGACAGCATGCCGAGACATTTCATGCATTTGTTTACCCAACTGTCATTGTACTCGCCTAAGTCATCAGTTCGAGGCCGGTCGCTCTGTAAACATTTACTAACAAGTCACGAGATCTGGTGCCAAGACAATTACGTAAATATCATGGTAGCCCAATTGAATGACTTTGCGTTCAAGTTGTTAAATGATGAATTTACCACCACATAAAAAAGTCAGCACCCAAGGGAAAAAATTAAAAATCCAAGTTTTTTAACTTTTGGACCAATATTATTACACGATCGTTTTACACAAACGGCAATTAATGAACCTACAGTTTCCAGGATGTTTCTCGTAGAACCGAAAAAACGTACTTGAAGGAATTTCAGCCAGAAAATTACAATTTTGAACCGGTGTAGAACGGTGAAACCGATGCTATAAGGAAAATCGAGTTGAAATAGTAGTTCTAGGTATATGATGAGTAATATTTTTTTGTTATCATCATTTCGTCGAAAAGTGGTTAAGAATGGGCATGAAACTCTGAGAAAAGATTAGCAAATTTATAATTTTAATAAAAAGAAAATTTAACAATATTTACAAAACTAGATTCAAGATTAAAGATTGTCGAAAAAAACTAGGTTTTGGCCCAGGTGGGTTTAGAAGTTGATTGAAAACCCTTGCTGCGGTGAACAATTTTCAGGAAGAATTGGAGATTTGTTGAATTAGACCAGGGGTCTAATTTTGGGGCAGATTTTGACCGGCCCTCGGAAAAATTACAAACTGAAAAAAGGTTTTTTTATTTGAAAATATATTTTCCTTAAAACACTTTTACTGGTAACTACGAGTACAGTAATCGTCTCTATTTTTGTCCCTTCCGTTCTCGATAAGTGTTAAGTTATCTGTAAACCAGCAGCGATCAGCCATTCAGCGATGGTCAGTGTTTTGCACGGACTGTACTGTGGTGGTTCAAGGGCAGAAAGCTCACACCGACTGTACCTAAGGCAGGACTAAAAATAACTCATCATGTTATATTAAGTATTTATGGATATTTTAAATAATCATTGAAATGTTTAGTGAAAGTAGGCCTAAGTAAAATCATGAATAATTGTTTTACTTAGGTCTGGTATATTTTGTTCACTACATTATTTTTAACTATCTTAAAAGAACATGATTTGAGTTATCCAACAACAAAGATATATAAGGGAATATAGCTACTTGGAAAACTAAGCCCAGAATATCTCAATAACCACCACTGAGCACTCTTAATTAAAACAAAACTTCGTGAATTTATTGGGGGGGGGGCTCAGGAAATATTAGTAAATTGTTGGCCCGCCTTGTCTCAAATGTTTTATAGTGTGGCCCTTCAGTAAAAAAGGTTGGAGACCCCTGAATCAGACCATTGAGAGAAAATCGATCATTCTTCCACAGTGGGAACCTTACTAACATTAACAGCAATACAACCACATTCCTAACCGGACCCGAAAATTTAGGGTATAAAAGAAAAACGTTTTCAATCCACTGCACTTCTATTATTATATTATTCAAATTATTCAATACTATATGAAGTTTATCATTGCAATGCAACTTGACTATATGTGTATGTTTGTGGGACATCACAAGTTCCTTCTCTGAGTGAATAATCTATGTAACATTTCTTGTAACGCCGTATCATATAATTATTTGTAGCCCCTAAAAATTGCAGCACCCAGTAAGAATTGAATCAATAAAATCAGGAGACTTGCTATGTTATATTAAACCCCACTTTTAGCGATGAATTGAATGCTGAAGTTTTTAAGCAAACTGTGCACCACTAAGATTTTTGAGAATAATTCTTTTAATTCATTCCTTCAAGCGTTTTATCACAGCGATTAATAGCAGCATTCATTAACTAAAATTTCTGTCAAAGGTGCCACCAACTCGCTAAATAATAGAAAATAATAAATTTAACTTACCGTGGAAATGACAAAGTTGGAGGAAGGTCTTGAAGCACATAACGTAATGGAGAAAATTAGCCTTCTTAAGCATAGAATGGATCCTATTCAATAGTTGGAATTAACTAGGGTTAACCATCACGTTTGATGTGATCCCGGTAAACAACAGGTGGTTGACTCAATTTTTAAGACATTTCCGCCAAAGTGAACAATACGGTGTTACCTATGTTTAGTTTCTGTTGTCCTTGATTGAAATACATTTAAATGAAGTAGGCAAAAACAATGTTTTTGCAGATAACAAGGCATAAAAGTTCCAGACATGCAGCATGATCCTAAGAGCAAATTTTCATAAATTATATTATTTTGTGGTAAATTTGTGTGAAAATTAAGCATCAGAGTATAAATAAATTGTTTCTAGGTTCCAATTTTATGCCCAAAAAAAAACTTGTTCTAAAGAATAGTCTGTAATCTAAAAAAATTGATTTTTATATTTTTTTGGCGAAAGAAAGAAATTTGCATCTCAATCCTACAGAGAGTTATAGTCTGGAATGTCACATATAATATACTATAGGTACATATGAAAAAGAGTTGAACTCTAGGATTCGTTTCAGAATGTCTCAAAACGGATTTAAATTAAGGGAATTTTCAACAATTTTCATAATAAAATGTGTGTGGAGCCATTGCAATAGCTTAATTTTCTGCGAAAAAAAAGTGAAACAGTTTCCATACTAACCTCAGGAAGAATTTATTCAGAAATTGAATGCAACCACCCGTGTGTTCCTCGTAATTCATGAAATTGAACCCCTCATTTCCTAAATGAAATTATATGGAAGGTAAGGCCTAGGAAGGAGTAGGTACATTTGACATCTACTGCCGCCACTGTTGTTTGATCAGTTGTTCCCACACCCTTTCTAGCTCTATTTGTTTGAGTCCACTACAGGATGTCGACCTTTAAACGTCAAATACAATATTAAGTGGTTGGATGCCCCTTGGAGAGGGAGAAATAGAACAGGTTTTAGTGCTGTGTAATTTCATTCAGCATCCCTCCAGATGCAATCGTGTAGCCAGGACTCTCCCATTCATTAACTGCTAAGTGGCTCACTCAGTGACGAACAAACGCACAGTGTTTCAAAAACGCCAATCTAGCGGTTCAAAAAGAAAAAAGTTAATGAATATTTGATTAGAAATTGTTGCACGACCAGGGTATGAGTTAAGTAAAACAGATTGAAAGTATTAAGCGGTTGGGGAGTTGTCAGAAAGCACAGACACAAGATAAGATAGGAGCTGTTTTGACCTGCTCTGCGCCCCTTACATTTTTTTCATTCTAATGTCGTTCAATGGATTCCATTCCAGGGCAGCAGCAGTAACTTCAAGAACCGATACTGCGCCACCCTCGTTCTGTGGCCATGGCTCCCGAATAGCTATTTTTAAACCTAAGCCCCAGGTGGATTACTGACATTTTTCTTCTTAATTTCTAGGTTTTAAACTATTAGATGACCATCCCTCTTTCGGAGTAACATACATAGAATCCCCCGGCTTTTAGACCCCTTGGAATTTGAAACTATCCCTTTTCGTCACTTTCTTTATCATCTTCTTTCTTCTCCTAGTCAGGAATCGAAGAAAATACACTTAAATTTTGAGAAGATAACGAGAACTATACAATATACCTAGAAAATCGGTTTAATGTGAGAGGGTGGGGTGGGAGTGCAAGAAAAGCTTGAATGGGGGGGGGGGGGGGGGTAGCGAGCATTGGGAAAAGAATGCTGGGGAATGACATATTTCCTGTCTGGTGCTGTATAGTGAGTAAGAATCTTGAACGTAAACATGGAAATCAATCCCATCAGCAGTAATAAAAGAGAAAATAGTATAACAATATGCCGTCAATACTCAAAACAAATACAACACACAACTGCCATGTCTCATTATCAAGTTGTATAATAGTTCATGTTACTCTCGAGAGAATAATTTTGACGATGATTTTGGACATAGGAGATTTGATTGTAAGGGCACAGGCGACATTATCAAAGCAATTATTTAGTTGCTTTGAAATTGAAAAGAAATTCACCTTATTGAATACAACACCACGCACTGGCAACTTTATGTCAGAGCAACTAAATAATTGCGCCATGACGTATTCCGAGAGAGAGTGAAAACTCTTTCCAGTAGAGATGGATCTGACTAGTTTCTACTTTGCCACGCCACTGTTGACTATTTAATTGCATCTTCGAGAACGCATCTGTGGAAGGATCCTCCACCCTTTTTTTAGAGTGCAGTTTGTGGTTAAGCGTTGCCGATAGACATCTGTTGGGAAGTGGTCAACATTATTCGGGTAACATCTCAAGGGATACACAGATACACATTTGAAGGGAAAAAACTCTGTTTTCCCAATCAATGATACAGCTTAAAAAACTACTCATCAAGGAGTCTGGAAATATTACTGTATAGACCTAAAAATTGTTCCTTATTTATTTTCTCGATGTCTCAGAATGAGCGCATCCGAGAAGCAGCTTTCAGGAAATCCATTGTAAGACTAAACTGAGAGGCAAATATTTTAGTCCCAAGAGCATGATGCCATGTGTAAAAAAAAGGTATACTACGTAGTTGGCTGTTGAATAAGTAACCACTGCGCGGGAAATCTGAGAGTATAAAGAGATGATTTAGGAAGGCGATCAATAAACATTTAGAACCAACTACGTAGTTTAGACTGTAAAGACTGCCAAATGTCACACGTCCCAAATCAGGTTCTTTATCATTTTAGTTAGCCTATTATCTGTAGAATATAATTCCCACCTTCTTTCAGCCTGGAATCCCCCAACGGAAAAAAGAAAAGTTCCAGTCATGCAGCATGATCATATATAAGCGAATTATCGTGAATGAGGACCTTTCATCAGTTGGGATTGCACACTGTTGGTCAGATTCGGATTTAGCGCACCCGAAAACTCCCAGCTGGCAATTTTCAACTCAAAAGACTTTTTAGTTTGGCCAATGAAAGAGAAGGAAGATCACACGTGATGTAGTAGGGCAAGGAGGTTGACAGTTCCCCAGGCACGTGGGAGTTGTGACGTGACGTCATTGGGCAAATGAATTTCAAGAGCCGTTATACTGGTCAGATACCAATCATGGAGCACCTTTTTTAAAATCTCTAATTCAGATCTTTCTATTGAGCAAATAGAAATAACCTTAAAAATCCCCTACCGCGTCATATTTATATAAAATCCTTTTGAAATTTGAGAAATGTGAGCACTTAGAATGCAAGGAAACTTATAACAATTAATTTTATGGCAAAAAACTCATCCTAAATAATAATCTGCTATTCAAAAAAAGATTTTGGACTCAGTTTTTTTTTTTTTTTTTTAAGTTTTTTTTTCAATTTTATTAGAACATATCAATGACATTCAAGTAAATTTTTCAGCATAATCGCCTATAACTTGTTAAATGTTGTAGTTTATAGTTGATAAACTTCATTCGAGTAATATTCTGGTAAAAAATATAAATTCAACGATTTTTAGTATTTTTTTTAACCAATTCTAGTGATTATTTGAGCAGATTGCTGGAAATGTGACCAATTTATTATGCTCAAAAGTACTATCCAACGAACTTATCCTTTCTTTTGGAATGCTTAATTTTTGGCACAAAAAAAAATTTCCAAGAATTTTTTTTAAATTGTTGGAGCCATTGCAATAGCTTCATTTTTGACGATTCACAAAAAGACAACCACTACTGACCACTGACTGCAGTGAAGACGACGGGGAATAACACAAATATTAATGTAGCGTTGGATGAACGAAAGACTCGACGTACCACTTAAAATTACACCTTTATTGTGTATTACATAATAATCAAATGAACATTCTACCTTCATATTCATACATATATTGCCTCATATTACAATAAAACATAAAAATTTGTAACCGTAATGCTCTACTGGGAACTCCAAGAGGAAAATGTAGACAGATACATAACACTTTAATATGCATTATGGATTAAATAACGGAGCACAACACACAAGTGGTTTTAATTCACCCACCCCACTCAAGTCCAAGTCAAACCCATGTGTTGAAAAACGAAGAGTTCTGTGCACAACGTTGATTGAACAATGAAATTTGATCTTTAATGAAGCCCACCTCCCACCAATATTTACATAATTAATTTGGATCAAAACACATCTCCAGGGGACTAAATAGGCACAGATGACATCAATTCACTGTGCTAGCAGAAATGGAGAAAAATTATGTAGAGGAATGAAAAATTCCTTCAAAATGTATTTGCAAGGGGGTAAGTAGTGTAGATACAAGAAAAAGGAAAACCAAGGCACTGGGATACCTGGAATAGTGTGACATTATTTTATTTTTTAAAGCCATAGTGGCTGACAAGGTGGGGTCATTCAAAGAAGATGATTGAATTTTGCAATCAAGGTAATGAGATCCATACGTCCAAAAAGGGGTTATTGAAAGGGGTATTGAAGAAAGATAAACTAAAGATATCAAAGCATTCAAATTTTTTATAGGTTGAAACGAGTTGAAAATTTTGTATTGAGTGGAGAATACTCAGCTTATAAAGATGTTTGATTTTTCATATCTAGAAATAACTTTTAATATTGTAGAAATCTGATTTCACAGAGGTAGATATCGCAGTAGTTCAAATGAATCCGCTCCCATCTGCTCTACCTGCCCTCTAGGTACTAAAACTGCCCCACGAAGAGATGAAAGGAAATTTATCCGTGAAGCTGGAACATCATTCGGTATGTAGTCAAATAACACTCCTTAATCATTTGAAGACAGCAATCATTGTATTAAGGTTACAATCCCCCCAGAACTGAAGGCTTGTTGCAAGTTATGAACTTCCTGCCTATAAAAACCGAAACTAGAACTGTAGTCATCTGCACCTCCGAATTAAATTATACTGATTATGGTTCATGGTAAAGTCGCTATATTTAACCAATGCCAAATTCAGATTGAAACCCCTAACTTTATACGAAAAAGTGTAGTATTGTGGAGGGAACCCACCAGTGATACAGAACAATAATCCCTCTGCACTATTTTACAAATAAGACCCACAGTACAGTTATCATAAAAATTAAAAACAGAACATAACTCAATATTACCCCGCACCCCCAATTCATAGGCGAATGAAGGCCGGAAACGATGTTTTTGTGGTAGGCATACATCTAAACATGGAGGTACGTGCGTAGGAGCACATAAATTAGTGCTCAAGAGAACAGAATCAATTCAGATATCTATATAATAGTCAGGAATTCGTACAAATTATAAGAAGCCATCGTGATAGAAGTGACTAGCAATTAGAGACTTAAGTATTGGCTACATTCCGATTGATAGAGGCTTAAACAATACCCAGAGAGGACCATCTGTTGTGTGGAGAAGGGATGGGTGTGTGTCTTAGTACCCCCCCCCCCCCCCCTAATAGATCCCACCATCTCTGAAAGTCCTCAACCCCACTCCCTCTATCCCCTCGATGGAACTGAGCAAGGAAGACTTATATGGCATACTCTCGTCTTCAGTCGACGTCAACTGTGAACTCTCAATTTAACCAAGATCTAAACTTCAACGGCGGGAAAAAGTGCAAAATCATTGACGAATGATTGAACACAATTTCCCATGTGGAATTAATAACAGTCTACAAGTACTACACAATAACTGATTTGTTATTTCCATCGAACAACTAAAAGTGGGGCTGAAAATTCAACTTTCACAAAGATTGGGTAATTTGGATTATGATTGTTGTGGATTTATTTTTCAACCACTCTAAACCATTAATTGGGTAAGATGGGAACATTAGTAAAGAAATTTTAAATCCGAAGATAAATAATATGAATTAATAAATCTAAAAAATTTTTAAATATAAAAATAAAAAGATCTGTTTTGCAATTGACTGAACAGCAAGAAAGAGGAATAAATTATAGGGGGTTTTGTATAGGATTTATCATTTTTAAGTTCATCTTGCAAGTGCGCAGAGGATGGATCGGAACAGCTATGATTTATGGCGTTACTGATTTTGCCTTCAAGTAACAGACAAAGTAAAGTAATGATGCATATAATAGGTACCTAATCACAATCAGCTATCGGAATAAATTAATAACCCCCAGTTTTTATGACGAAAATAAGTGAAGTATGAATTTGATCCAATACTCGCTTCCACAAAAAACACAGTAAGTGCGTGTGAATAAAATGTTCTAGGTTGAAGAACATCTAAATGATAAGCTAAGAGAATCAGGGCCGACTCTTACCATATTCAAATTTGACATGTACGAAGGCAGGACCAAGTCGAACCGTAAACTATCATGACATGTTCATGTGACACACGAACATAAACTCTCATAGAGAGAAACGAACCAGACTTTATTTAGGTTTTTTTCTAACTATAACAACAACTAAGCGACAACCCAAACAAAAATCCAGGATTCCACCCCCCACTTGGAAAACCACATTTAAACAAAAAATTTGTGTTCCCAAAGAAAAGAAAAAATCATTCTCAGATTCACTATGTTGCATCAATGATTCTCAAGTCGCTTATCACTAAAAACGTAATCTACTTTGAAACGAAGTGTACAAGTAATTAAGATCAAAATGTATGAAAAAATGTATTTGTTCCAATTAAGAAGTTGTTGTGAGATCGCATTTTGTTTTGCAATAAGTGAAAAATAAAACTCTCGGGATCTTTTACAGATTGGGAACCCCATAGAAGAATTTGGTGGAAACACGTCAACATGACAAATATGATAATGTAATATTAGGGTAAAGAACATCAATATAACATTACTTTCTAATGGGAAGTTGAGAATCCTCTCTCAAATATATTTAGTCTGGGTGAGCTTGCTCTGGCCGCCGCTGGGGTCCATCATTCGACTCCAGTCGGTTTGTCCTACCACGAAGCCGATGGCCCTCATCTTCTCCTGTTCATATCGTTCCTCCAAATCGGCCCACCGAACCTGAGGACATAGAAGGAAATTTCAATAAGTATAAATTGAAGACCGTTACGAATAAACAAAAAGTTTGAGAGGAGTGGCATGTCTTCATGAACGAATTTTTTCATGGTTTTTCATCAGTAGTGAGATTTCGATCTGGTGAGGTGATGAGCATTCACACATGAGAATAAAGAACCACTTAGAAATCCGTTTCAGAACATTCTGAAACTAAAGGAGTGTGCAACGAAATCTTGTTCTAATTATCCAGCCCTAAACTTTTAACCTCAAATTTTTGTTCGATGTGGGAAACTGTTTAGTTGTCTAATAGATCCTCCCGAAATTTCAGATTTTTCATTTGAGGGTCACGGAGAGGAAGTTGACGCCCACAAAGTTTATATATATATTTTAAAAAAAAGTTATGTGATAAGATTGCAAAGTGAGGATCATTTAACCATCACTAGATTTAGGTTTTCTACAGAGATCCGCGCCCAAAAGCTAAAAACGTCTACGAACATGATAAAGTTTCGTCCACCCCCATCCCTCAAATCGGACCACATTTTTTCAAATTCCAGCTTAAGTATATCTACCAAATCTAAACGAAATCATTCAGTTTAGAAAAGCTTCTTTCCCATGTGATACAATGGGTTAGAGTGAAGACGCAGATGGCAGTTATACAGGCCGTCTCCATGAGAATCACAGGGTCGAGTCGGAGTGTCCAGTGTCTAGGGCTAGAAGATGGAGCCCTGATGCCCCTAACGTGAAAAAATCTACGTTGACTCCTGACAACCTCTACTCCTTCTCTTTCTCCACTCCTCTTAGGGAACTGGAAGAAACTGAAGCTCGTCTTTCAGCAAAGCAGCTAGTGGATGCGAATGATAACATGCCCGACGACCACAAAGACGAGGACCAGGCTTGATGTATTGTTGTTTGTTTTGTTGTGTTTTCAGTAGACCATAACATTTGAAAGCTTTCAAGGGGATTTCGTTTTTTAGGGAAATAGAAGGTAAAATTTTCAAGATTTTCAGAAATGCTCATATTTCGAAACCTTTTGCATCAGATGATGGTATGGCATTTTTTAGGAACCAAAGAACACTATTCATTTAGGAAACTTAAAGCTGATTTCAAAAATATCGTCAACAATTAAAATTAATTTAGATAGATTAGAGCAGGCTCCGGAAATATAGACATGATTAGGGAGATAGAACGACCGCTGACACTATTGAGGTTATAAACGAAAAGACATTTTTATTTTTGTATCTTGCTTGACGTAGGTTGAAATTTACTTTCCCTACTAAAGGCTCTTTCAAACAGAACGCAGACTGTCCCAGCGGACTAGTGTACTAAAATAGAACGTGAAACTGATTGCGAACCAGTGTGAATTTCTCCTTCAACAAGAACGACCATCATGCCTAGCTGCTTGCCTAACAAAGACAAGCTACAGAACTGCTATGTACAAAATTGCTGAACTTTTTAAAATTAATTAATTTTTTTTATTGAAATGAATGATTCACAAATTCTACATATGTATTATTCAACATGAAAACTCTTTTTGAAAACATTGATCACTAACGGTATTCATTCAATATTACCAGCCCAGATGTGACACCATTAATGTCAAACATCCACTACCTACCTATTAGCAAAACTGCATTTCACCAAAATGTATTTCTCTTCACGCTTCATTCTTCCGACGGAGGAGTTTCTAATTTACAAATAAAAATTCAAAAGCTGCAGTCAACCCTAAGTATTATTCACGAGATCAAGCTGAACATGTTAGTAGAAACAACTTAAGGAAAAATCCAGAAAACCCCCAAAAAAAACTGTTATTTCAAACTCTAAAAGCACCAATCAACCAGAAAGAGAGGTGGGAAAGCTGCAGTCAACCCGCATTATTACTTAGGGGATCGAGCTTAACATTTTGGTGGAAACAAATGTAGGAAAAATCAGAAAAATATCCGGGAAACACCAAAAACTTTCTTTTTTTTTTCAACATTTCGTGCACGAACTCAGTAAAAATTTACAACCTGTCCACTTTCTACTGCAAACTCAACTGGTCTGCCGTGGCAGTCCACCTTCTGCATGACGCTCTTAATGCAACACTCCATGTCGGGCGGCCTAGTCCACATTCTGTTTTACTGAGCCGCTATTCATTTCTATATCTTTTGGCTCTATAAATTCAGAGTAAATAAAGTATTACACCAAGCTATACATACCCTCTTCCCCTTGGCGGACCCCAGAACCGAGGAGGTCTGTTCTCGAGTCTCGAAGTAGTCCTCTGGAAGCTGAAGCCAATCCTTGATGCTGGTGTTGGTTCTAACTTTGGCAAGTCCATCAAGCCGGTCTACAACAGATGAGCAAAAAAACCTCAAATACCCCGCCATGGCAAGAATGTATAGGGTGGGATAACAATTGATCAGATTAGAGAGGCATTGGGAAAGATTTGATGCGGAGAACAAGTCATTGAACCCATAGTGATGGAAGGCTCAACAATAAAACTGACTGTAACATCTGAAAAAAAAGTGATAAAATAAAATTAAATACTAGGTATGGAAAAAAAGAAAAATATACCTAGTTTGTTGAAACTGCTGTCCAGATCGTCCCATTTGCTTCGATTCGCTGCTGAGAAGAAGCCCTGTAGCAAGAACTTGGACATCTCAACCTAAAGCTTCATAGGCTTGTAAACAAAATACTTAAGAGCCTATCTCTTGTCCTTTGCATTCGGGTAAGTTTCGATGCGTCTTGAAATTGGTTAATACAAGTCTTTGGATAATGCAATGTACAATATGGTAGTATGAGTTGAGAGGTTAGAATGCTTAAATTCAATCACGATCTGATAGTAAGCAAAATTCCACAAAACATGGAAATAAGTGGCATGAGGCTGTTGTTAAATGAAGAGACTTAGCAACTAGGAGAGATGATTGAACTAGTGTATCCATGTTTTGGAAATGATGGGATAAATAAAACGGATGTTGGGAAAGAGGCTAAACAGAAGCAACGTCTTTTTTGAAGAGCTTTCGTTTAATATAGAAACGTCATCCAGGCTTCAAATGCCAAGAATGAAATATTCATAAAATAGAAGTTATGATTCATTTCTATGTAAAGAGTGACAGTAGCAAAGAAAAATTAATTTATTTTGGCCTCATTCCCAATAAAACTGACGATCACAGTTAGATGTGGCTTACCAAAATTAAGTGAACTGTATATAAAATATCAACTTCCATCAGAATTTGATTTTCAATAAGAGCTCAACAATAATTCGAACCAAAATCTCTCCATGTGACAAAGCCTTTACATAACACAAGAACACAAAGTAGAACAAGAAAAAACCAAATCATAGCTGAAAAATAAAATTAATAGATGCTGAACAGTTTCAATTGTATCCTAATGTGCTTGGTCTATCGATGGCAATGTGAAGGCCAATGAAAAGGTTTGAGCAGCTTCTAGAGAATGCTGAAGTGCCCTGATCAGGAAATATCCAGGGCCAAGCAGTAAAGTTGCATTCATTTATATATTTTTTACTGTCTCTAGAAAGGAAAGAAAGCAACAACCGCATAGGTACCGACGACTGTTAGGATGCCATGAACGAAGCCATCACGTCCTGCTGCAATTAATTCGAATATAGTCGCTGAACGAACTTCAAAATTTTGGACAAGAGTTAGTACCAGTATATATTAGTGTTGAGGAAGGAATTCTCGAATCCTTCTCTTCTCTTATTCTGTGCTATAGGTCTTTCTTTCAGCAACGAAAATTTACATCATTGGGAAACTAAGATGTTTTTATTAGTATTTATTTTTTTAAATATATACTGGAAAGGTAATGGTGCCTAACTAACTAAGCCGAAGTAGTGACTCCAACATATTGTATTGCCGATACTTTTTATTTTATAGAAGCTGGGAAGTGGACAAAATTTCCCTATGTACGGTTGGACGCTAAGGAAAAGGAGGTTTGATATAAATGCTGAGATTGCCTAAGTGGAGTAGCTTTTTTGACTTCTACCAACGACCTGCTTAATGCATAAAAAAGGCAAAAAACGATAACCTCCTGCGTCAATATGGTGATAAGAAATATTAGCGTTGACAAAGTTAGTATATATATCAACATAATGGATGAATAATATTAAATCATACCACGAAAATGTTAGAGCACCTTTGTAAGAATCCTTGAAGTCAATGAAAATATGAAGGTCACACATGAGAGCTAAAAACCGACGAACTTACCAACGTAGTTTTTTGTTTTTGTGGTGGTGCGTCTTCTTCTTCATTTTGATTGTCCTTGTCATTGGATTGGTCGCCATTATTGGGACCTTCAGGACCCTTATTAGGCGAGGCTTTGCTGTCTGTTACTGCCTTATTTGGTGTTCCCGCTTTGTTTGGTGTTGCTGCATTGTTGTTAGGTGGTGTAGCATTGCTGTTGGCAGGTGTCTTGTCGTTGGCAGGAGCTGCACTATCTTTGGGAGTTTCAGAGTCACCAGAGGGAGCCCCATTGTCATCCTCTTCATCTCTGATTTCTATAACAGGGATATCATCTGCGGGCTTCTGCTCTTCCGATGTATCCTCCATATCCACCTGAATTAATTACGAAATAATACTATGAAATATACAGTTGACTGCAGGGTTTTGATAAGAAATTCTATTTTGAGCGCAACAAATAATTATCAGAGGTAACCGTATAAGCAGTTAATATGATATAGGTTTAAAAAGCTGAGCCAAATTAATTCAACTGGATTTTTGAATATCATCATGGGGTTGAGTTGACATCAATAAGTAAGTTTTGTAACAAAAGTTGTGCTGCCAATATGTTTTTGCGTGAAGCCATTCTGTTTGAGTTTACATAGACGATGTAAACACATCGATCTTAAAAGGATAGGATACGAACCTGTTAAATTTGAGTATTCATAAGACGTTTTGTGTACGGTACACAATACTCATACATTTGTTATATGTCGCATGATGTAACTACAGGGGTTCCTAGAAACTGTCAGGCAAATGTTTGTGCAGCTCAATTGAGATTTTCACATCGCCTCCACTCCCCTAAAATCCTGTACCTTTTACCCCACCCTTTTACTAGGTACCTATACACCTCTTGGAAGCCCTACAACTACTTTCCAAGAAATTCTTCCATAGGACTTAACTCTTGGTCACTAGTAGAGATAGAAAGTTATGTTAAAAGATACAATAGAAAGGTTTAAACGTTGCAGCGACATGTCATGTGAATAAGTTTGGCGATGACAGACCAAGAAGGTGGAGAGGGTTCAGAGGAAGCAGGACGCTGGGTGGGGGAATGGTCCCACTGGTAGCCTGGCTCGTACGAGGCTCTTCTAGAGAAACAGACCAAGTTACAGTGCAGAACTATACCTTAATGCAGGCCACTAGGCATGAAGGAAGGATGTAAGTTGAAGTCGACAGCGAAAATGGCATAAGGTTTCCACTCTGAGGGAGTGAAGTTACGTCACCAATGGGGTCCAACAGATTTATATGTAAATGGCTGGACAATAAAGAGTGAGCCAAATTATGGAGAAGGGGAGTATCTGTGACAGCAGGCAAGGTGGAACACTCTTCTTATGGTATACATGAACTGAATACATCCCAACCCTCTGTACTATCCCCATGAAACTTGAAGTTGAGAGTTAGAGAACGTGTTTCTTAATTCTTGTGTTCTTAATTAGTGCTTCTTAAGTATTGGTTTGTACTGTTGACTGTCCAGTAAAGCTTGTTACACATTTTACCATGTTGGGTGAAATGAGCAGGCAACCTTCATGGGAAATGTGTTGAATGTGTAAAAAATTATTAAAATTATTATTATTAAAATGTGTAAATCAGAAAATCTTCAGTGCCCTGCCACAGGACCTACTAAATTGAGATAAAGGAAGCACTTTTACGAATAAAGATACTTAATTATTTGTTCACTAATCCAACTTATTCAGAGGAAGAGTTTTTTAACCTATTCGGTTTTAAGGAAGAGTTTTTACCAGGCCCGTGTTTAAGCTCAAAACTCCGATGCAGCCCCTGGTCCCAGGGCCGTGTTTACGTGCGAGCTGCACCATCACGCGATCTGAACTCCTCTGCCATCTATCTGCGAGGCTAATGAACTTATTTTTTAGATAGTGTTTTTAAACTGAATTTCAATCAATTTGTAATAGCTTTATTATATCACAATGACGTGTAATACCATAGGGTGACTTATAAATAAATCAATTCTATTCTATGAGGAAAAGGAAAAAACCTGCTAAGTGAGTGTGGAACATCAGCTTCCCTGAATAACTTAAAAGTAAAGTAAAGTAAACAACCAATGCAGGTTGGGGCTTTTCATCTAATTACCTCGGGGGCGTTGTGGACATCCAAATGGAGGATCACATTCGATCCGATGATTTCGCTTAAAGCTACTCATTGCCTCGCCCCCTTGAGTGGAGAGGGGTTCACCGTAGAAAAACGTGAAAATTACTTGGACTTCTGACCCTTACATCCAAGTACTCACCACACTCGACGTTGCCTAACTTTGCTAATCGCATGAGAAACGGTTCATTGCAACGCCTGACCCATACGGCTTCCTTGAATAAATTATAGGACCAAATAATAACAATGGAGCGAATCTTCCAAAATTCACTATTCAGAAATCCAACATGCCACACTACACTCAGCAGATAAATTGTGCCCCCCTCCCATTGTTGCATTATTAGTCGCATTCATAATCACCTCATTCCTTGGAAAAGAGAGTTCAACGCAGATAACAACATAGTGAACATATTGTGAACAACCAAACCAAGTGTAATGGCCCAAAACATTTAATACCGCGTCAGAATTTGAAATGCTGCCTTTAATTTCATTTAGGAGAAAGTTCTTTAAAAACACCGTGTCAACGAATTGCGCTGCTGAGGCTGATTTGATCAATGCAGAAGTTTTCCTTGAATTTCCTCAGAGTCAAATATCAGCCATCTTGGCTGATTTGGGGTCGGATGAACGACAAAGTAAAACGGCAGGCTGCTGGTTAAGCAGATGCTCGCTGGGAAAAGTCGCAGTCAAGCAAAGTCGTCACAGTGTGATTTTATCCAAGTGAGTGAGGAAAAGAAAGATACTGCGACAGAGAATGTGATGTTTACAGTCTGGCTTGAGAGGGATGAATTATCTCGTATTTACCGAATGAGCCAGATACGTTGTGCACAAACGCAACATGCTGTTGAAAAAAGTAAATAGGAAATGGAAGAGAAAAAGTAGAGGAAACACCAAGAAACATACGAGGATAGGTAATAGGGAAGACAATCAATTCAACGAACACGTATAGACCAAAATGCCATGAGCCCACACCATACGATTCTGCATCATAGGACCATCCCCCCCATCCTCTTCATCCATGTAGCTGGGTGATGCTCCCTCATCACTCTTCGAGCCACCTTGATGCGCTCACTGTTTTGTGTCTAGAACACCTTAGCGAGCAAAGACGGCAAGTGGCAATCATGGAAGTTGACAAGATTAAATGTTTCATTTCATTTACCGTACTCTGTATCTCATTGTTAAACCCTTCCTTGAGTATTTCAAGTTAAACGTAGTGCCTGACGATTCTATATAAATCGGAACAGGATCATGTAATCTACTAGAGATATTAGATATTTATAACCAACTCGTCACAAATATTGCCAAAAACATTGAAAAAAGGGGGGCTCCAGATAACGAACAAGAATTCGATAACCCCAAATCCGATTATCAAAAGTGAAAAAGCTTGTACTCACATCGGTTATGGCAGCTTCTTGAAGCAGAGATCTGATGTCCAAAATAACTTCATCATTGGGAGTTTTTTCCCATTTCTTTATGCAGTCTACAATATCTTTATCAGTTCTCCCGTGAATGTTCTTTTTAATACACTCACCAGCATCCATTTCCATCTCACATATGTACACCTGAGTAAGCCGAAAATCGTAAGAAAGAAATTGAAAATATGAACAAATATTGTCTGAATAAATATTTAGCACTATCTCAATCATCTCCAGAGAATGAAGTAACGGATGACTCACCTGAAATCCTTTCTGTTTTCCAAATCCGGAAATATCTTCAAAGTCGCTAATTTTACAATTTACAGAATCTACAATAATGAACGGGAAATACCCATCAGTGACAGTTTTGCGGAAAGCTTTAATTAACGATTCTTGGTAAGTAGATTCCATTCCACTTTCGTACTCATACTCCATGACCTGAAAAAGACACATCGTAAACACCATAACTAAAACAACCAGCAATTCCATACATAACAGTAGAACAAATACATTTACATAATTAAGACATTTTTCGTGACATAAAACAATTTTGTAAATAAACAATGAGCAATATGGTCAGTTTCACATGTTTATTAACAACAATTTTATCACCCCTTGATTCTGTGTCAATGTGTTTTCACATTTAGATTTTTTTTTTTTTTTTTCAACGGCTTATTTAATTATGAATCCTAAGATCTGATCTTTTTCGCAGTGACTTCAAGAGATGGCATATTGAAAAGTCTAGACTTTTGCGCCAGAAAAACCCAGTGATCTTAATAATGGTCTGATTGATGTCCGCCTAAGGTCATTTGACTCAGGTTAAATTACTTTCCAAGTTTTGTAACGAGCGATTTAAACTTACAGCACAAACCACTGGCGAATTGTATTATGTAAAATGACAAAAAACGTATGATTATGCTGTACCTCAATCAGAAAGGGTCTGAGCTCGTCCAATAACCATGAGTTGAATGAGCTTTGGTAGATTTCCATCGAACCAATAATTGAGTTGACGACAAACTGTCATCATAAAAACTCGAAAAAAGTTAATAAATAATCTGGAAGACCAAGACTGTCATCTGCAATAACCGCTTTCCCTTGCTCACGACACCCTCCCACAGTGAATGTAAGGCCAGGTACTACACACTTCTAACACCATTGTAGCACCATTCTGTTCCCCTGAACCGATCAAATACGAGGATCAGAGCAGCAAAACTCCAAAGAAATTACGTTTGGGGGAATGTAATGGAGCCCCAATCGCTCCCTTGGGGTTTTTTTTTTTTTTTTTTAATTTTTAATAATGAACCTTTGTAATTGACCAAGAAAAAATTTGTTTAACCACCCCTCAAAATTTGTTGGTTTACATTTGAAGATGTGCAGAATCCAAAAACTGCATTAAAACAGAACAAAAAATCCGACCATCCGCTGCCCAAAACTCTTCTCTAAAATTACTGGACAAAACTTAATGAAATTAGGCTCAAAACTCATAAATCAGCCGAGGATGTGCCAGTAACATCGGCAACCCATTCGATCAACCCTAAATGGTAATATTGGGAAATAAAGGGAATATATGAGCCCAGATGTCCCTATGTCGGATAATGAGATTCTAGTATGCAGGCTTAGCTCAGTGGATAGAGCATCCGACTATCGTGCGACTACAAGCATCTGGCTGGGGTTCATAAACGTATCACGTAGGTATAAACTCTTCAATATTCACTCTTTCAAGATATTCATATCCTAGTAAAGACTACATATCATTCTTTCATCCTAGCCACTTTCAAGTTTTTTTCCCCCCCGTTTTCTATTGGCAGGTGACATCGTCCAGTTATATTTTGATAGAGCACCATCGACTCAGTTTAATAAGTAATTTTTTATGGACCAGCGTTCTACCTAGAAGGGCTTTCTAATACAGAAATAATAACCTTTGTGTAATTTGAACTGTTTTCACTGTTGTATCAAAGAAATCTTCGGAACAGGGTGACGTTATTGAGGAGAGGATTGATCCAAGGTGCACTGTTCCGAACCTCTGATCTTCCACTAGCTGCTGCATGAGTTAAGACTTGAAGATAGGGTTGGTTTTTGGAACACTGAAATGTTACACTGGCTTGTTCGTCAAATGGTGTGGAGGAACAGAACGGCCCTTTGTGACAAGTGCTTATGTGGCTCTAGTATTCGTTTCATTTAAAGGGGGGAAATAACACCAAATTATGAATCAGGTACGATACTAGTATCTCTCTTTCTCAAAGGGTATTCAACATAAAGTGACGGAGAGCCAAGTTTGGCAATTGTATAGTATTATGTATAAAATGTTCTTGGGAAAGATGAACCTATAAATGCAATTTACCTTTTTAACCACTTTACGACCAGTTTCTGGGTCAGTCTCTTCTTTCTCTGTCTCAACCATAAAGTAATCGTCTATGGAAAGTATTCGTGGAGCAGAACCTCCCATTTCTACTTCCTTATCCTGCAAAAAGTAATATTTTCAAGAAGAAAGATTTTATGCCGTGACTCAAATCATGATTGGTACTTAACGCACGATTTTAAACATTTTTAGAAATACCTTAAGCAACTTAGCAGCAAAACTCTTCCCAGAGCCAGAAGGTCCACGGAGGATGATGATTATTTTCTGGGGGCGTGAGGTTCTCCCGGGAGGAAGCAGGAGGTCCGAGACTTGGAAGGTTTTGGGTTGACCCAACCGAAGCTCAGCTCCGGCATCAAACTGTGGTCTTGTATGACTGAAATGCAGGTAAATGAAGATTATTGCCTACCTATTTAGCAAGAAGTTTTTAACTTAGTTAGCAACTTAACCTAGCATAGGAAGCTCAGTGTGAAACGAATGAAATCAAAAGAGACACCTGAAAATGAAATACAAAAAAACTATTATCTTGAATAATGGTATCAGAATTGGGACAGCAATGGAAAGTGCAGATTTGTGGAAGGGATGTAACTAAATGGCAAAAGGAAAACACATTGGGGTAAGCGGGATAGTTATCATTGGCATTGAAGTTTCACTCTGATTTCCGCCTTTTCATGATAATCGAAAAGGGGCATTTGAGAAGTTCGAGGAATCACTGTACTGAGGGATGACAGTGGCAGTCGTGAACAGCACAGCTGTGACGCTGTGGCTGGAGTACATCCTTGGTGCATCCATTAGTGATGCCAGACAAGGCACAATTACAAGAACAAGAGCCCCCACCACCACGCCTGGACGCCTCCACACTCCTGCTTTCCTGTACACTATCGAACCACAATCCCACAATTGTGGTACCGTCTCCCAATACACCCTTCTCTTTGTATCCAACAGGCGCATTGTACGACCTGTATGATGTCTCTCTCTCTTGCCTTTTCATGCCTGAGGCAAGCGCACTCACAAATGATGACTTAAAGGGCACAAAGTCCCTCTTTGCATCATCAACCACATTCTCACTAGAAGCTGCCAGGTTCTTTCTGGCGCTAGCCCAAGACGTTTTCCCCTTATAATACTCATTATTGTAAGCGGACGGACAAACCATGTCCACAATAAGTTTACCACTCTCCTTATTCTGGCTTCCAGTAGCCAGTGGGTCAAATCTCCTGGGATAGAGGAAAGTCCCAATAGCACTTTCGACCAGATACTTCTTTCCAACTCCAATTGCCCAAATCATACCCCTTACACAGCCACTTACAATTGCATCAGCCGCAAAGCCAGCAATCGCCCTCTCGTTGCCCCACATATGTCCACAGCAGACCTGGCATTTCTATAAGCATAATCATAATCATGCTCTTTACCAACCTTGTCAGCATGGCTCAAAGGCACCCCATTAAGTAGCAGGTTGTTTAACCCAGCACACCTACAGCCTGGCACCATCAAACTAGTCCGATCAGTCATAGTCAAGCGGGTAGTAGTAAAACCACCTACCCTCGCCCTACAAAAGAAGGGAATTAACTCCCCAAGCCCAACACAATTTGTGCAGTCAAAATTGGTCCACCGGTACCTCCACTACGATGTATCTCGGAATCCACAGGAGAGCCCCCCCCCCCCCAACTAAAAACTTCGCCCACAGGTCCTCATAGACCCAATGGGCGAAAGTTCCAAAAGTCCCCAACTGAAGTATACCAACTCTGGACTTGGAAAAATTCCAACACATTGAAAATGAGATATCTCATACCTATAACAAACTATCCTACAGAAATTATACCTAAGTTTGGCACCACTGCAGATAACCAATCAGCTTTATCACCATGGCTCCCATGAGGTGATTAGGGTTCAGCCACCTGCCCTTGTTGCCCCCTCTACAAAAATTATAACATTAATTGTACAGAATCTACTCCATAGAATTACACCAAATTTTGATAGTGTATCCTCAGACGGAGGAAGAAACCGAAACCCTACACAGGTACTGGGAGTACCCTCAGGAAGTAACTTTAAAGGGCATATGCACTACAAATTGAGCCCTTATTAGAAAATTGACAAAAAACAACATCAATGGGAAAAACTCACCAAAATTAAGTCTTCTGCCATTTTTCAGCACACAACTCCTCCAACAACCCACGCAAAAAAGCACACAAAAACAAAGCTGCACAAAGAAGATGTTCACACCAACAGCCAGAGCCCAACTCATCCAGGGGCAGCAACCTCCTCTCAAGAGTCCCCCACCCCCAGCGATCTTAACTGGTCTTCAACAACCTCAGGTACATATCAGCCCCCCTTTTGGGGGCCGTTTGAATTTTTTTATTGAATCTTGGCATGCTATTACTGATAAGTTAGATATTTTCTCATGGTTGGAGGGGGTTCAGATTTCGTTTTCTTCCTTTCCTATTCCCCAACCAAATTTCTTGCCACACTCACAGGATCCCAATTTCATTTCCCAAATGTCTGACCTACTGGGTAGGTTTATATCCGACTAGGTAGTGTGTATGTCCCACCAGGGAGGATCAGGTTATTTCCCCAATTTTCTTGGTACCTATGTCATCCGGAGGGAACCGTTTCATTTTAAATATTTAAATTCATTTATCACGCCCCCATATTTTAAATAGGATTAATCCATTGGAATTTGATTACCATACGATGGGATGGTTGAATTCTAAAAATTATTGTTATAGAGCTAAGGTGGGCTTCGCAGACTAATACATTATTCCAGTTAAAACCAGGGCTTACACATACAGATAGTAGAAGTATTATAACAACTTAAATGTGATTAGAGTAGCTTTACCCGTCCTTTGGTGGTGGTTGTCTGTCTGACCTGTCACGCTCCCTGGATCTGTCACGATCCCGAGACCTGTCTCGATCACGTCCTCGATCTCGTCTGTCATCACGATCGCGGTCACGATCACGGTCACGGCTTTTCCTGCAATGTACATAATTATTAATATCAAATTAGGATGTGTTAAATTAGGATGTAATACAAATTTAAAATCTGATATACTTTCAACAAATATTTCCAAAGCTCAAATAGGAGCCAATCACTGGGTCTTATCTTATCCAACCAAAAATTCTTAAGTTAGTTTTTCCAAAGTAGTTTGGGAGAAAAACGAGGGACGATGTACATACAAGCCCAGTCTACAGAAATTAGTTCAAAGTCCTATTAGTCCCCAATGAAGTGTGATCATAACAACAGAAAGAATTTCAATTGTTGGAAGAAAACTATTGAAATTAAGCTTGTTTCAAGAATTTCACATTCACGCATGCGCAGCAGCAACCAACGATACAATCCTGTTGAAATTTATAAGGGAAATTAAGCTTGTTACAAGGATTTGTGGACAAAAGGACATACAAAAAGAAAGACATGGGACGAAAGGTTTTCCGAATGGTCTAAAACGTAAAATGCGAGTGAATAATGGTTTTAGGGGAAAAACTTGTTTCTCTTTTTTTTTTTACTAAAGCCATCACAATACTTGATTTTCTATAGAAATTCAATAAAATGTTCAACAATATTAAAATTAGCTTTCTTAGTAGAATAGGCACTATTTCACAACACTTCTGACATAAATTTCAGCATTATTGTGGGGTACGAAAAGTGATTTAAACAAAGAAAACAATTAAAATACAGTTTACGAAAATTCGAGGGACCGTTACTACAAGACAGTGAATTTTTCATTTGCTGTAGGCTTTGATGTAACCTAAGATCATTATCACTATTCTGACTACTGTCATACAATGTAATACGGTCTCATTAAGGTAAAATTAAAAACAGAAAGATTCATTGTCGGAAATAATAAATGAACATTTTAAATAATACCTGTCATCATCTCTGTTCCATCTTGCGGGTGACCTTCGGTCCCGACTGCGTTCTCCTCTCCGATCTTCATCTCTACGCCGTTCATCCCGACGGGTCTGTTCATCTCTACGATCATCTCTCCTGTCGTCATGATCACGAGGTGGTATGCGATCATCTCTGTCCTCCCTATCTCGGCCCCTAGGAGGTGGGAGTCGGTCTGATGATTCGACTGGTTCCCAAGGCCCAAGCCCGATGGCTGCACCCCTGGGGCCTCTTGGAGGAGGACCACCTTGCATTGGTGGTCCATGCATTGGCGGTCCATGCATTGGATGTGGAATCCCCATCAGAGGTCGAGGAGGTGGGTGGGGCCTTCTATCTGGAGGTCCATCTGCAAAACGAGAAAATAAAATAAATAACAATAAATTATAATGGAAGAAGGACAAATTAATAGGAGAAAGTAACATATTTTCCTAATAAACTAGGTAGAACTCTTTGCATGTACAGGGTGGTATTTACCAAATCAGGGTGGGCCCCAAATGAAAATTTCCAATTTCCATGACCGAATTACAGATTTCCCTGACATTCAAATACTTTATCCAGGTCATTTTAATGAATAACGTGACAACATCGATGCTTCTCAAACAAAAATTATATACCTAATTGATGAAAAAAAAAAGTCATGCAGCATGACCATATTAGCGAATTTTTGTAATTTCATGATTAATATGATGTAAGTCGACTTGCTTAGAAACTTGAGCTCTTGGTGTGCCCAGAAATTGTTGACTATTAAATTATGGCAAAAAAAGGAACTTTGAACCAGTTGATTTAAATTTTTTCAATTGTTTGTTTGCAGTGATTTATTAGCAAATTTAAATGAACTTAAAGTACATTTTATGAGACCGTTTCATGCGCGAATTTATTGATGTTCTTGTTCATAGTAAATCTAGTTTTTCTAAGTAATATTCCGCATAAAATGACGAATTCAAGGGTCTTAAGTCGTTTTTTGATACTCATCACGATCTCATGATTAGTAGCTACCGCACGTGCGAAAATGTGGAATCCTTGTAACAAGGGTATTTACCGAATCAGGGAGGGCCCCAAATGAAAATTTCCAACCTGGTAATTTGGCATGAAATTTAAATAATATAAAATATAAATGGGGAATAAAAGAGAGAAATCAGGCAAAGACCGAGGGTGATTACAGATTTCCCTGACATTCAAATACTTTAGGTCCAGGTCATTTTAATGAATAACGTGACAACATAGATGTCACCAGGAATTCTCAAACAAAAATTGTATACCTAATTCAGGAGGTAACTCTGTTACAACCTACAATCCATCAAGTATCATTTTCACAAGACCTATTCGTCCAATCTCGCTTAAATCCGGTTATAGGAGACTCTGAATCACATCCTGAGTTTTAACATTGTTCGAACACATGGAGAGGACTTTGCATATGAGTCATGAAAAAGGAAATGGGATTGTCAGCATATTTAATAGCAGATTTAAATACACACAAAAAACGAAAACTGAACAAACAAATAGCTTGTTTTACCTTAAGATTAACAATGACAAGTTCACATGACAGCACGTTTCAAACGGTGTACCCGAATTTAAGAAAATCACTACTCACACGAAAATAGTGATATCACAAAAAAATAATTTTGGTTGAATATTATTAAAATTAAAATTGCCACATAGCTTTCTCGTGTTACAAGGATTTGAAATTCGCTCACGTGCAGCAGCTACTAATGATAAAATCCTGACATGATCGATATGAGATCGGACAACATGGCCATGAGAAAATTGAGCATGATTTATTTTACGTTTATGCTTGCGCAGAGTGAAACATTCATTTGTGAGCAATAAACTAAAAGGAGACCTCTACAGCCTAACCTGCATATTCCCAGAACATTTCATAAACATCGAAACTGTTGAAATTGAGCTCGTTGCCGGGGATTTGCGAATCCAGACAGACACGAAACTAAAATTGTTCAGTTGTATGCAACTCATCACGATCGTATCATTAGTAGCTGCCGCGCGTGCATGAGATGTTAAATACAAGTCGAAGTGTTAGTTTTGGCGAAAGTTATCGTTTCATTTCTCGGAAGTAAAAACAATGCTTCCACTACTCGCTGATCGCTATATAGACTCTGAAGCAATGGGTTGGTTGGTACATTTTAATTTTGATATTTTATGATCTCTCAATTCGTGATGTAAACCGATTTGTTGAAGTTCAAATTGAAATTATAATTTGGCTGGGGGGACTGCTTGAGTCACACACAGCAGCCTCATAGCTAAAAGGTTAATCTGTACCTAACTTATATGCTGAAATGGTATGCACATAAGTTATTACCCAGGTCAAATAAAAACAAAATCATAACATAACTCTCTTCTTTTTATGATTCTCCGTTTTTAACTTAACTGGAACCTAGGTACGCAAAGTATGATGCATTAAAACGTAAGGGATCCAAGAATTCACCAACATAAAACGTACAGGATAAATATATGAAATGTGATTTCAGTCAAAGCCCACAGTTACAGTGGTATTCAAAGCACACAGTGGTGAACCTTGCAATATTCCATGTTTGAGAAAATGAATGAACTATAAAAATAGAAGTTAGTTTCAAATCATTTAATGAAGTACGGCTTAATCTCCAACCTTTGAGCAATCATACTACACTAGGCAGTAGGTTTTCAATATCATGATTTTAATTGAGGAACTTTCACTACATCTTGCAAAAATTAACCGATGTTCTATGTTTTTGACAGACGTTAGACTGATCATGGTGAAAGAAAGTCAGCCATTATGCCACGCAGATAAAACCAAATGACCAAGTATATCATACTTACAAAATTACCACATAAAACACACACAGACACACCAAACGAATATGACTTACGCATTTAGGTGAAATAAAGAACGTAAGTTGAAACGAAATTAATAAATAAAAATCTTCCAATACAGTTCTGTGGACATCAGACAAGCGATCACCATGAACTGATTTCCCCTAAAGGCTTCAGGTTATGATTCTGCCAATATCAAACATAAGCTGAAAGAACTACCCAACAGCAGAAGGCACGAAAGAATTTTCTACTAACCAAACTGTCTGCCAGGGTTCATCGGGTCCCAAGAATTTCCTGTAAAACGATGGCGAAAGCATGTGTTTCCATGAAAAATAATAATTACCTTAATTTAATAACATAAAAACAAAAGAACAATAAAAAATGAAGATAAATCCACTACGTTAAATAATAACAAAAAATATAAAATATTACAACCAAGGGCTGATGAAAGCGCATGAACGCCTTAGCTGCTAACACTCATTGAAAATCCTGCATTAATAATTTCAAACTGAATCCAATTAAGACAAGTCTAAAGTTATAGTAATGCAAAGAAGCAAACAATCCTTTAAACTTGATCAACTAATGCTGACTACTATTAGTCCTCGTAAAACTGAACCATTTATTGGCTGCCATAGCGTTTCTACTGCAAAGTACCCAAGCTACTGCCAACCAAGTCCTAATCCACTAACTGTCCTACATACGTGACCTAAGGAATGTTTTAGAGAAGCAAGATCATGTGACAGATTGTATTTTCAGATTGTCAGTAGAGCACACCACCCCCAAATTCCCTTCTCCGTGGCAAAGTGTTGAGAAAACGGTTCAATTCGACAAGCACATCCAGCATCCACTGTCACCATTATTTTGTAGAACCTACATTACGAATATAGGCATCAATGTAAGTTATTTACTGAATAATTGGGTGTTCATTTCAAGATTGGGTGTTCATTTGATACTAATTTGGAAAATTTAGACCCTTCTGAGAGAGAAAAGCTTTGTCCATCATCTCAAAACAGTTAAAATGAGAAACAGCGACAACATAAAAATGGCTAAATAACACATTTTCAAGTATTCCTCCAATAATTCCCGAACCGAGGAAGTTACAGACATTTTTATTCGTACCAAAGTTGTAGAGCATGAACAAACAAAGCGAGACCCCGAAAACTATAAATTATCTCTTGAAATAAGGTAATTAATTACATGTACCTGAATGAAAATCGGGGCTTACTTTGGGAGTGTCCTCTCATCCCCCATTAAGACTATTATTCTTCAAAATCACCCAGCGATCTTAATGTTGGTCCGATTGGAGACTGCCAAAGCTGTTTATAGAGCGATTTTCAGCATAGACGCTTTTCCATTGACTTACAACACAAACCACTTTTTTTTAGAATTTTATTATGCAAAATTACACGAAACTTATGATTTATGATGTGGGTAAATGGGTTGAACTTGATCGATACAAATGTTAGCAAGTCTCTTTTAACCCTGAGCCGAATACGCTTCAACAGACTACAATTGGACCAATACTAACTTGACTAGTTGGTTTTTAAGGGCTAAAGTCAGGACGGGGGAGAGAAAAGGACCCACCCAAAATTATTCCGAATTTCTTTTGTTAGTAACTTTCACTTAGAAGATAACTTTCATTTTGTAGTTCTTGGTGTCAAATCACTTCATTTTTCTGTTCTAGAACTTTAGTGCGAACAAAAAAAAATTCCTTTAGCACACATGGCTCAAGAATCATTGGGTAAAAAGTAGAAAAAGTTCAATCTTAGCCATCTTTGTTAAGCCACCATTTTGTATTGGAACTATTTCTAGATGACAGACAAAGATTCTCTCACTCAGTAGAAACAAAATTTTCAAAATATAATATCAAACCTTCTCTCGAAATGAACACCAATTTTTGACCTTGGCTCCGAGACTAACAGTATCGAGCTCAAAAATTAAATATACGTTGTGCCAAGCAAATACTAATTTGAATCTACAGATTTCATAGCCAAAATTAAAACTCCAAAACTGTAACCCATACTGGATCTAATCTAAAGCAAGGAAAATTAGGCCGCAAACAAACGAACAGGAAACCAAAGCAAATAAGTTCAACTGCAAACATGAGAAAATTGCTACCTGGTTCTTTTGGTGCCATGTCCAATGCTCCAGACTTCATCAAGTCTTTCATGTCATTTTCCCCATGAGCATAGTCTACCATACTTGCAGCCTCAAACATGTCCGGGAAGCCTGTAAGTGAAAAGTAATTAACTGTAATTAGGTATGTATCTAATTTTATAATTTACAAAATCCTTATAAAACAATGAATAGTAATATTTTTTATTATGTTAAATACTAGACCAACAACAGCAGCCCGCTCTGTTCGAGAATGACTTTCTGGAAGGCGCAAGTTGAAACTATACAATGACTCAAGTTTCATTATTTATTTGTAAACCATTAATTTACTTAAATTGTTCAGCATTTTAACATTTCAGCGTTAATGCTTTAACTCACATTATATGACAAGCAATACCATTTGTCTCGTTTCTGGGTCGTTTCAGCATTCTCCCTTGAGCCTCCCTCTTAAATGTCAGCTTCCTGCGACGAATAAGAGATAAAATAGCTTTGGAACTCACTCAGCTGATCAATAACCTCTCGGCCGTCTCACATCACTCTTCCTTGAGCCTCCCTTTCAAATTTCAGCTTGCTGCGTTGAATAGGAGACCAAATGGCTTTGGAGCACACTCAGCTGATCATGCATCAGCGGCCCCTGATACATCTTATCCTCGCCATGTTACAGATTACATCCATACCGAGTTTCAACAAAATCGGGCGTCGGAAAGTCGCATTTACAACGATTTTAAGAGTGTATACATACATACATCAATAGACAAAGTGAACACAATGGCTCATTTTTCCTTTTTTAAAAGAAAATGCGCTAAAAAGAGGAGGAACATAAATTTCAAGATTTAAAAGCACAAACACACCGCAAACTATGTACCACATGGCTTTGTAAGTAAATTTATTAAATACAAAATTGGTATATTTTTCAACAAATATATTGATACCATTGAGGTAAGTTAGTTTCATGATCAATAACATATGCATTTCAATCTTAAAATGTCTACTCTACTACTCCGTATCCTACGAGTTTGAAATACCCCAATTTACAGTAAATATTCGATGCTGTTATTTAAACCTACACCAAGCTATAGGGTTAAAGACCCTAACTAGCTGGTTAACTAAATACCTACTTAAACACCAATTGCTTGACAATTTGACATATTTATCCTAATAAAAACATACCTAATTCTGCAGGTCGATGGCAGTAATCAATGATCACTTCAGCTTCGAAAGTAGGTGGCTTGGGTCGATCAGCAGAGCTGAAACATTAAAAAATCATAAAATTATTCAATACGTGATATAAGATTAAGTTCATAATCAAAGACAAGCATGGTATTTTCTTGAACCATTTTCAGTCACTTGTTCATTTTAGCAACTACTTTTGTAGCACAGTGCAAATAATCTAAACTGGATTCTTTAGTGAATAAGTTGATTTCTAAATTATCTTAGGTCATCTTAATGGTATGGTTACATGAAATAAATTCTACAATGATGAAATCCATATACATATCCATATCAATAAAGTTGTATAGCCGACAACAAAGAAAATATTGGAATTGGTCAGGGAGGTCAAAATTTTAGAACGCAAATAGTAATTTATATTTTTGAGTAAAACAATGACTCATCTCCCAGAAATGAACTTAAGGGGATTGGGTACCCTAAACCGAACGGCGCAGTGCTTCTCAAAAGGCGATTGTTTCATATAACTGGAGATTGTGGAGTCTAGATTATCATAAATCTACAAGTGCATTTGAAACATTTATAACCACAGAAATCGTTCTACTTACATTTTAATTTAGAAAGAAATTTAATTCATTCAAAGTAGACTTTTCTTTAATCCCCCACCCCGTCTCCTTGGTATAATTGGAACTAATGGGAATTCCTACTTCCCTAGTTTATTCAACCGAAAATGTGGCTCTTTAGCAATCGAAAAAGGCTGAACGTTAAAGCCACAAACTCTAGGGAAAGGCAATGAACGAGGTAACGTTCCGACCATTTGTGCTGTGAATTCTCTTTGATGTGCCGAACCACGAATGGAAACGGTTCATTCAGCCATTTGGTGAAAGAGTGAGACCCTTTGCCACATCTCAACTGCATGTCCAACTATCACAAGGTTTGCTTTAGATGAGTATGAGGCTTGAGAATCATTGAATGCTGTTTGCTCCATCAGACAAAACAAATCCCAAACCATCCAAATTTAAACAATGCAGTCGTGTATAATAAATTGAGCTCCTCGTTACCGAGGATAGCAGTTGGGTTGTTTTGGGTCTTTCCACCTGGTCTGCTCCTACATAATGATATGTCAATATTGAATGAGTGTTCCTGGGCTCCAAGGTCACACGGGACGACTAAGAAATGAAATGAAATGAACGAGGAGCCAATCACAGTACATTTTTGGCACTTGCATTCTCTCGTCTCTTCCAAGCAACCATATCATGGTTTCTGGCAAAAGTTAAGTTAGCTCTAATTCAAGCCAGATTTGAGACTAATCTTCGGTCATGAAATTGAACCCAACACGAAACCTTGTTTTCAATCATTGACTCCCTTCTCCCATGATATGGGCCTTAGTATACATGCAACTATAGATTTCTAACTTAAATTCCAAACCCCTCAATGTGGTGGGGAAAAGTAATATAATCGGACTAATTGCATTTTCGGGAACCTGCTCAAATTGCAGGTCATCCAAACTGAAAGCAGATCTTACAAAGCAAAGATGTGTATGTACATGTATGTTTGTTTGTGTGTGTCTAGATTGTGATTACTTAGAACAGAATGACAGTTATTTGATAGTTGATTAATGGTTCTGTATTTTGAATCTTGAACACTTACGAACTGAATCTAATGTAAACCTTTCGACGCCAGGAGTCTGATAGCTTGTAACTCTACAACCTAAATAATAATATTAAAACTGGATATAACACTCTTCCTCCCTCCTTTATTTGAACATAATAACTGAAAAAGAAGGTAAGTATAGAAAAGGAAATTAGCTAGCGTTTGGACTCTCAAGTTATGTAGTCTTTCAAATAGTCAGGTGGCCGTCGTTCCCTCGTTGACCTCTTCTTTGTAGTTAGTGTTGCGAAATTATTGTCAGCAGGACACTCAGGATTTTGTAGATCTGGAACCTCTTATTCTTCCCGAGTGACTGTTAACTGAAACTGTTCGTTTTCCTGAGAGGTATATCACAATCTGTCTATTGTTTCTTGAACTTGTTTTTCTATTGTGAACTGCCTATGAAACATTCGTATTTGTGTCGGCAGTTGATCCTCAAAAGTTTTGAATTTCTGGACTACATGCCACTTTCTTTATTTTGACTTCTGTTTTGAGAAGTTGATTTACATGTCTTTTTATAGATCTGTCATCGTATAAATCAATGATGTAAATTTAGATTCCCCAATATTTTGGAAACGTTGCCCGATTTCCAGTCCTACTTGTTGTTTTGAAAAAATCGAGCCTGTACTCTGTCGTTGATGGCCAGTTTTCAGAAAAGAGATACAGGTGGTCTAGAGATAACAACAGGACAGCTTACAGGTGGCTTGAGATAACAACAGGACAGCTTACAGGTGGCTTTGCAGTTTGTAAGCATCCAATTTAATTCGTACCTGGCATTTGAAATAAAGCTCAGCTGGTGATTTACCACATGCGAGAGGTAGAGCTCGATGTCGAAAGAGAATGTTACTGATTTGTTGAAACATTGAAATAGGTTCGTTATCCATGGCCAATATTCTGTTCTTCACTGTTCTGACATGCCTTTCAACCAGCCCATTTGTAGCTGGATGCCCCGGTGCTACAAGTTTTTGAACAATTCTGAATTCTTTGCAGTAATTTTTGAAGCTTTCACTTGTAAATATTGAAACATTGTCTGAAACAATAGCTCGTGGATAGCCATGAGTTGCAAAGATGTCGTTTTGTTCAATTATTGATTCTGAAGTTGGAGCAGATTTGAGATTTTTATTTTGACCTTGCTTCTACTACTAGAACGGTATGCCTAGAAACAGTCCTGCATAATCTACATGAATCCTGTCCCAGTTCGTTTCTGGAAGATGTCAATAGTGGCTTTTAGAGGGTTGGATTTGAATGCTGCATGACTCTAATGTAAACATTTCGACGCCAGGTGTTTGGCACCTACAACATAAATAATAATGAAACTGGACATAACAGTCTACCACCACTCTGCCTGCCTACTTAATGGTAAAGAGCATTCCAATTCCCAGTTAAGGAATATTTTCAATATCATGTTCGAGGTTGGTTTTCTATCCAATCTCACAAGAAAGTAGTGGCCCCATAAGCTTCGCACAATGGTCCAACAGTGACACAGACAGCAACACCTCGATTTTGCTCCTGCAGCTACTATAATCCGGAGTTCAAATTCACCCCCCCCCCCCCCCCCCCCCCCCGAGTTCAAAACCAAAACTTCAAAACTTACGACTAAAGGAACACGAATTTTGCAAGAGCATTTTAATAGACTAAGCTACCATAAGTACTCGTAACTTGCGTGTATCGTAATTGAACATACTTGGTCTAAGAATCAGACCTTACTCCCTTGAAAACCCCTGAATGCAAGTTTTCAGCTCAAAATACTAAAACCTATAGACGTAGACGTAGACGGACACAAGGGTGGGGTCGTTTTCCTATGACGTTAATTAGCTCACATCCGTATAACGTGGGCCACTTCCTATCATCCAATATCTTTCATACTGCATTGTTTCAGAACACTCTCGCCATGATCTTTCAGCTGATGGGACAAATTAAACAACTTTGGAACTGTCCATTCAAATGTAAACAATTGTATGTTGATTGCCAGCAATCTTACTGCAGAACAACGGCGATAGGATACAAAACATTTCCACCCATCTGAAATTCAGTCTTCTAAAAACTATGTCCTGGGGTATGGTAAATCTTATTTTGAGGCAAGACAATGAGTTTTCACTTGATAAGGAATATCTAGTTTGGAATTCTTCTCTAACTAATTCTGCACTGATAGACCAATCACACAGAGATGCTTCAACACCACTTATTCGTGGACCTGGTAAAGTGTTTTCAGACAAACTATCTACATTATGATAGTTAGGTATCCCTGTTTTACAATATCCGTGTACCAGTGGTTGTCTCAAATAATGATTTTATATATTTCATTTTTGACCAATGGATGAAACTGTATCGTACAAATAACGCTATCAGAACGTGTACACCACGTACACCAAACCTATTTGATTATTTCACATTTCAAGACAAATTAAACTGGAAGCGACCAACCCTAAATTTATTTCCTTTGGGAATCAATATACCTATTCCTACAACTACGGTTGGATAACCATCAAGATAAATACGAGTATATTTAGCCACTAGCAATGCCTGCACGTTTTGCTGTCTCATCCATGGAATGAGCAGTTCAGTTAATGAAATATATAAGACAGCTGGTGGAATTTCCCATCCATGTGACCTCCAAAAAAACAGGATCATAGATGTAAATTTTCTATACAACTAAATCAAATACCCAATTTCCCATACAGCTGATCGGTACATAAGTTATCTTTTACTTAACTGAGCGATTTCTCAAATTGAAATTTTATTCTTTATAAGGACTTTACATCAAGTGTCACTCATAAAAATGGAATTTCGGAGGACGAAGAACCCTCCCATCATAATGGAAGTCTTTTCATAGTCATATTTTGATTATTCAAGGTACTCTTATTTTTCGGTTTACTTTTTTTGCGATAATTCAAAATAATTCATGGGTTTGGGTTCAGGAGTCTTGAAAAATATTGTCACTTTTTTCTACTTTGAACTTGTCAGACTAAGTTTCAAAGTGAAAATTCGAAGATACAATCCACCTGTCTTCTCCTAAATGAATAAAATCGAAAAAAATTGCCTTCCAGGTTAAAAAATCCAATTTTACAGAGGAGACAAAAAAACCTATAAGGCCACTTTTTTCGTAACATCAATGGTTTGATTTTTTTCCCCATCTTCTGTAGGCTACTATATAAGAAATATTGTAGTTGCACTATGGGAAAACATATACATAAGAAGAAGCCAAGCAACATTTTCAGCCACATATCACTTTATAGGTGAAAAGTAACCTACCAACCCAACAGTGATAAGGGATGAATAAGCAATTTTGTTTCTGCTGGTGTATGAAAGCAGAAATTCGGTCAGAACTATGATAGGCATCCTTACTGGACATGACTTCCTCAGGATGTTAAATACCATAACAGTATCTCACCCCTTGGGGTATCAAAGATAACACTGCTGAGCACGTACTTCCTTCACAGATGACACCCTTACTGGAGATCTAGAACGGAAGCATTGGGTCACCATATCATAAAATTGCTGATTTAAGCAAGATTCAACTGTGATGACTCCGATTTAGGGGTAATTCTTCGCAGTCAGACCAAATTGAACCAGACACGGCTGCCAATGCCACTGCTGTCAGCCAATTTGGGAAAACTGGCAGTGGAATCCTCTTTTAATATAAATGGATCTCAATTTGAAGGAGAGGATTTGTCTCTATTGTGCCTGAATCTATTTTCCGAGAAGTCTTAAGCTGCGTGAAACATCCGCATGTTTGTACTTTCGGAGTCAATTTGCATTATAGTTTTTATTTTCATTGCCCTCAGTTTTATTTATTTATTCTATATTGAAAATGAGTGCCTCCAAAGGGATCTTGAAAAAATAAAATAAAATGTGAGCACCGATTTGATGAAAAGTTGTGTGAAAGGAGAGCAGCGAGCCTGTGTACAGTGGTGGAATTGTGTTGGAGTATTTGATATTTTCTCTCGATCATTTCTAATCGGAATACGAATGAAGTTTTTTTAATTCGTGTTAATAAATATTAACGAATCGTTAACCAAAACAAATTCAACAAATTATATATTTTTTACTTCCTTGTCTCCTTTAAGTAGCTCTTTTTGCAGAATGCGCAGCTTTCAATGAGGGGGGAGGGGGATTGATTTGTACGTAAGATGTTTCAAATGTTTCTCCTCTCAGAACGTTCCTCAGACTTCAAAAAATTACTATTAATTTTCGCGTAAGAATTTCTCATTTTTTGCCTACGGATGGGATTCTGCACGCTTGAAAACTGCAACTTTCAACTCGAAACTCCAAGTTGTTTGGACAAAAAAACTGTTAAGCAGGGTCCACACTATGCCGCGGTAGGCCGGGCGGGTTGACCCGGGTGGGCTAAGTCGGGCGGGTACATTCGGGCCGGCACGACGTCCACACCGAAAACGAAGCCGACCGGGTTATTTCTACCTACATTATTTAGTTTCAACACCAAGACTGATGACTTCGTTGAAGAGTACTTTTTAGAAGTTTTTTTAAAGTGTCCTTCAGCGTTAGTGTTTTCAAAATGATTACCGACTATGACGTCGCTATGTCAGCCATGGCTGTGGTGATACTCGCTTTAAATTAGCCCCCAAAAAGACGTCAAAGAAGATTTTGGACTCGCCCGAGCCTTAGGAGAGGACGGCAGCTGTACACGGCTAGCGAATTAATGAAAGATTTAATTTTGGATGAAGAAGACCCGTTGAATTTGGAACAATAAAAAACCCTACTTAAACAAACTGAGTCGAAAATAAAATAATTCGTCTAGTTCGGTCGGAGGTTTAATTGTAACTGAAGCCGCTCGGGGCCGCTCGGCACGTCCCCAC
Organism: Adelphocoris suturalis; assembly: GCA_030762985.1. Lineage (NCBI taxonomy): Eukaryota > Metazoa > Arthropoda > Insecta > Hemiptera > Miridae > Adelphocoris > Adelphocoris suturalis. The sequence continues at coordinate 50,185,258 of CM061048.1, forward strand.
TCTATATTTTTGTTCGGCTTGGCTCGGCTTCCTTTGATCTGTACCTACTTTATGCGGGTTGGGATCGGCACGGCCCGGGCCGGCATTTTCTAACCCGGCAAAGCCGCCCGGGGCGTCTACATCAACGCGGCTTAGGCCGCCCGGGTCAGCCCGCCCGGCCTACCCCGGCATAGTGTGGACCCTGCTTTAGAAAGCAACCCCCCTTCCTCAACCATACTTCCCCCATTCCCATACGATGTCGTTCGGCTTTCTACACACCACTTCCAATCATCCAATGCCCTACATATTGCGCCTTTTTGGCAAGCTCTCTTCGAGATCTTTTAGCTGATGGAATAAACTAGAATAAATGGCACTTCCCAATGGCCAAAATAGCTGAATTGGACCGTTCTTAAGTTTGGAGTTTAGCACCTTTCATTTTATTTTATACGTGTAAAATTACTGAAATGAAAAACCACAAAATGATCTATCGAACTATAGGTTTATTTTCAAAGTAATATAGATGGTAGAAACTATAGTGGGTAAATTGAGTATCATAAGATAGTGATTCAACCGCGAAAAGCAGGTAAAGATAAGATTTCTAACTTCCTGCAGTCGTCGACAATTGGTCACAGAATTATCACCAGTAAGTTCTGTAAAAAAAGAGCCCACGCTATAACTGAGAGATTCAGAGAAAGAACAATTATGGGATAGGACCATAATTACCAAGAAAGAATATTAAAAAAAACCCATGAAGCAGAGATGTGCACCGAAGTTAGCAACCACAAAAATAATAACTCTAGAGGAGAGGAATCCAAACAGACAATTTTTACTGGGGGTTTTTCGAGTGCCTGTTGTACTTCTAGCAGGGGAAACAAAATAAATAACATTTTCTCACTATTGTGCTCTCCATAAACTCTTAGGAAGGTTCCCACTCGACACGCAGCGAATAGAAAAGTCAACAATATAATGTGATTTGACACAATAATTACAAGTGATAATTCGTACTATTTGGTAGTTCAGAATGTAAGAATATTGGTGCTCTCATGAGGCAGACATTTTTTCTTCATAATTTGGCTGCACTGCATTGTGTGGTGGTTTCTCTTGAAGAGTTCATCCAACTCTCTAGTTAAAAACTCTGGTTTTGGCGAGCGTTTCAGTGAAACGTGCATTCAAAATACCGCCAAGGGCAACTGCGCGACGTTATCCTTTTCCTTGTTACAGAAGAAATAACCCTTTTTTTTTTTGTGAATCAAAACTGTTATGACGAAGGAGTAATGAACCGAACTAACGTTTAAAAGTGGTACCGTGAATGTTTATAGAAGAAGAACGTTTTTTCACGATGGTCAAAGGAGTGGAAGTCCATCAGTTTTGACTGATGAATCGATGCAGAAATTTGAGGAAACAGTCTATCGAGATCACAGATTGACGTTGGATGAAATTTCCACGATGTTTCCCCTGCTGTCAAGAACTCTACTGCACAAGACCATCACAGGAGAAACACTTTGGTTCCGAAGTGTAAGGTGGATGCAACATCAGTAAGCACCACTTGTAAGCGTTAATTTGGTTCATTACACCTTAGCCAAACGATTTTGATTCACTGGAAAGGTAGTACCGTACGATTCGTATTGGCACCTCAAGGGACTCTACCGGGATCATCTCTGAAAATTTGAACAAAATCCGATAAAATTACCTAAGCAGTGACCGTAACAAAAACATCACTTTCGCGCATGCGACCTCAATAAACCTTGCCCGCATCATCCCTGAAAATCTGACCGAAATCCATTCACAATTGCCTGAGTTATGACCGAAACAAGAAAATTTTGTTTGCGCCTGCGCAGAGGCTACCGTTGATTTGATCATGGCGGAACTGATATTGGACCATGTAGAGCTATACCCGCACGATCCCTAAAAATTTGAAGAAAATCGCATCAAAATTGTGGAAATTACGGCTGTTGCAAGGACCGTAACAAGAATATTTCGTTCACGCATGCGCAGAGCGTACCACTAATACAATTATGATGATTGTCTTATGGGACCTCAAGGGACCTTACCCACATCATCCCTGAAAATCTGGCCGAAATCCGTTCAACATTGACCGAGAAAAATCAAGAGGGATTATTTCTTGGGCAATGAGGAAACGAATAACTGCGTGGACCTCGGATTTTCAGCATTTTGAATTGAAATAATTCACTGGAACGCTCACCAAAACCAGTGTTCGGATACTAGAGAGATGATCGAACTCTCAATCCCTTCGGGAGATCCCAACCTGCAACGCAGTGCAGCCAAATTATGAAGAAAAAAATCCCAACATCGTGAGGTACTAATATTTCTACAATTACAAAATACCCCTGTACCTTACTCATTTTTGATGCAGCCTTGATGGGAGATTCAGCATATAACGTACTAAGGAATTAAAAATTACTTGTAAATACCTCCAGTTTATGATAAAATGAGTGAGATAAAAATACAAGCCATCACTATTCATTTTTGTAATTATTATTTATTTTATTGTTTCGTTTATTTTTTTTAAATATTTTTTTAGAAAAATTTCAAAAGAGGAAAATAAGTACGATCAGTAAATCAGCACACACAGGGGTTGACGAACTCCAAGATTCATTTCACGTGAGATGGAGGTAGGAATTTCCTACATCCAAATCACTCTTATTTTCATGTTTTCAGTTTCTTAGGGAGGGAGAGGGGGGCACTACCGAATCAAAAGTAAGTTCCCAAAGCAACTTTTTCGAACAAGAGAGAACCCCATTCATTAGGAGAAAACATCAAGTGCTAACTATTATAAACCTTGTTTGAAAACATTTTCTCAGATAGTGGTAAAATTGATCATCATGGGAGAAAATTTGACTAAGTATTGTCAAGCGTAAAAAAGCATGAGAATCAATACTAAGTAACAATTTCAGTAAAATAAATAAATACCCTTCCGCTGGAGGCTGGCCTGGAATGGGCTGGAAATCTGCAGGAAACGTCAAACAATTAATTTTTGTTGAACAAACTAAAATTATTGTAAAATTATATAAAATGGTGAACTTAACGTATAACATTTACTCGTAACACAGTACTCAATTGAACTAAGAATGCACCGTCATACCTGATGGAGGGCCTCCTTGATCTGGTGGGACGCTGGACATATTCTGAAAAACAGGATAAAAAATAATAGAATATATAGAATGGTGTGTGAAACGAAGTATGCATTTTATCAGTCCAAGAACGAAAATTAATTTTTGGGAATCAGTGCTAAAGTAATAGAAATAATTGTATGATGGTACAGAGAGGGAATGTACTTGTAGGTTAGGAATTCTTCTCGATTTTACAACTGCTTTTGGATTAAATATTCAAGAAATATTTTACCTACAGTTTATATCATATTTCCCGCCCATCTTTCCACACCTACATTAGTTCAGCAGTCTTCCACCAGAGTTCTCCTTATATGCACTAAAATTTCACCTTGCATTATTATTCCCCAGCAAACAGAACAATAATTGTTGAATTACCACCATTGTAATTTTTTGCATTAAATATTGCTCTTGGATCCTCAATCAACGGAATCTGTGCAAGAAAAAGTGAAGCAAGGATCCGAACTTTCTGCCACCAACTGCCCCAAGAGGGGGGTCAAAGCCTTGTACCCCTTCTTCCGCACTCAGACTGTTTTCCACCTCTGTACAAATCACGCTCTCATTGAACGAACCTTCCATTGAATAAAATATTAAAATGATGCTTTTTCAACTTTTGTTTCCGAATTACTTCAATAATTATGTAAATAACCATGAAAGCGCAGCTTTGACTCTCTTTGTAATAAAAACTTGGGATGCTGTTGATTTTTTCTTTTTTTTTTTCCAGCCTTCTTGAATTGTAACACATGCAACATTGCCCATCTCGGTGTGTGGAGATGCACGATTCCCAGTGGCATGTCGCGGATAATATATCCTAACCTAGGAGTTACCCAAAATTACAGGGAATGAACAATTCAAATTTCAGAGGATCAAGTTCAGATGGTTGCCATCTTGTACGAATACTATGCCCCACGGTACCTGGAACATTCACGGGTTAGGGGGTTGAAGTAGAAGGGGCATGGATGTTGTGACGTTATAGCAGACCATCTGACTAAGCAGTCCTTTTACTGCTATTGTGGTAGTTATTGATTTCTTAAGATTGGGTGAATGACATTGTGAAATACGACTGCTACTACTCATAATGAATACTAATAGAAAACCCACGATATCAAATGCCTGGAATAGAGATGAAGGTTTATTCTGTCAATGAATTAAGAAAGAATTTTGGGGTACCATCACCATCAAATAATAAGCTTCTTACACCTGTTCATATACATAATATATTCAATAAATAGAAAACGAAATCCGTGAGTTTTGCAAATTTTGATTCATTACTTAAAACAATTTTCAAGCAGAGATCGAATGGCTTTAGTATGTACCTAACTTCCAGAGATAGTTGATAAACAGCAGTTTTTTCCGGGGCCGGAAACTCGGTTTCAACCCCCCCCCCCCCCCCCCCCAGCAGGTGAGATTTCAATTCTAGTGTTATATGAAAACCCAACAACTCATTCTTCAGATCACGTTTATCTGTCTTCTTGGTGTCTCGTATGATTGATAAATTCAGCAACAGCACAAATAACCATTTTTAAATAACTTGCTGTAGGTACTTATCGAAACAAGTCAACAAGCAAAAAGCAATTAAATTATGTTGAAGAAAGGCCTCCCTTCAATTTTTCATTGAAGGGGCCCAAGCCCCAAGCAATGATTCAGGTACCCCCAATGTATATATTCCAGGTGCCGCCATGCTAAACCTTAGTACAATCAATGGACAGTATTCTAGCAAAAAAATATTTTCATAAACATTCATAATCAAATGTATTGATACTAATATTGTATAATGCTAGTCTGCCGAGTGGTTGTGGCACATCACTTCTTCGTTTTACAACTCGTGAAGACCAATTCATTTTATAACAAAGTGGGAGTATCAATAGTAACAAAAAACTGAATAATCCACTTTTCAATCCAAATAGCTTTTGCCTTTTGCTGTTCAGGTGCTTCATGGCAAAAAATCAAGACTCCCCAAATCATCGACGGCTTGAGATTTGAAAAACCAATTATAGCGATCCCTGAAAATGTCATCAAAGAGAACTTGCCCACACTATCATAAAAAATACAATAGGTTCCTCCTAACATAGTGTAAGACTGAGTGAAGAAATTTTAGAGCAGGAAAACCCCCAGCATCCTACACGCTGGTAAATTCAATTTTTAGTACGCCCTGCTTCTCCCTTCTTTACCGCGAGGGATTCAATAAAGCCAGTTATACACGACGGATCCATTAGGCGAAATGGCCTCGTGTTGATCCGATCTCGTCCGTGCACGAGAAATTCAAAAGGCTTGATGCGGATTGGGGACAACGGTTGGATTTTTGGACAAGTCAAAATCCAAGGGGCAGAGCCGCAGTTTGTACCTCCCTTGTGTGTAGAATCGGAGGAGGGGGACTAGGGATGGGGAAAAACATGAAGCTATCTGACAACTAGAATGGAAATGAACGGGCTCTAGCGAGTGGGACTTTCGAGGTCAAGCTTCAGGTTTTGGGCCAAGAGGATCTATCACATATAGCTGGCATAATATTACTCTTCTGTTTTAAAAACTGAATAGAAGACCTCACTCTGATATGCAGTCTCAAGACAGGGGGCCTAGTAATAGCATCTTCTTCAAGAGACAGCTTCAACTCCTACATCAAATTTCTCCCTTGTTCTCAGCTCGTAAGCAGCAGATGAGGGCGGCATATGAAAACTCGACCCTGCCTGACACTATTTTGGGGTGAGTGGGAATTGTAACTGCAAGAATCCACGTCTTTACGTATGACAAAATGAGAATTGCCCATTGGCCAGGATAATTTGCATTCTATTTATTTTTTTAATCAATTAATTTATTTATGAAAGTGGATTTCATCCTAAGAATTCAGATCCCATTCGAACTTTCCTACCAAAACTTTGAAAAATTGTAGAAAGAAAACTATTTGTTGTAGGAGAGTGTGGTTGGTGTCTGTACTCTTAGAATTTTATCTGCTTTCATTAAAAATATTTTTTCTAAACATCCGGGTATTATTCATTAATGAAACATGGTTATAGATTGTTCACTGTTAATGTTAAACATGGTTATAATAACTATAGATTATATGTATAATAATAATAACATGAAATTAATGAAATAAGTAACATATAGGCACAATTTGTATTAAAAAGTGCTCACCTTTGTAGGAGATCCATCCATATCACCAGCAAGTTCATCTGGTGGTTGATCTTCAGGGTGGTCTGGACCAGTCTCATCCATTGGACCACCAAATTGTGGAGGAGGCCCTCTCATTGGTCCTGGAGGTCCTTGTGCTCCCATTGGTCCATGGGGACCAGGAGGTCCGTTCCAGTTTCCAGGTGAGTCAAGCATACCGGGACCTCCTTGAAGGCCAGGAGGACCTTGCATGGGTCCATTCCAACCTCCTGGTGGTCCTTGCATTCCTGGTCCTCCTTTATGTCCTGGGGGGCCTTGCATACCTGGTCCTCCTTGATGACCTGGGGGACCTTGCATACCTGGTCCTCCTTTGTGCCCCGGAGGACCATGCATTCCTGGACCTCCTTGATGTCCAGGTGGGCCACGCATCGGTCCTTCCCATCTGCTAGGCGGTCCTTGTCCATACATACCTGGCCCTCCTCTATTAGGTCCCGGAGGACCATCTCCTTGCATACCTGGGCCACCCCGATTACGACCAGGGGGTCCTTGCATTGGTCCACGATTATTGCCAGGAGGACCCCCAAACATAGGACCAGGTCCTCTTTGGCCAGGCGGTCCATGTGGTCCTGATCTTGGTGGTCCTTGCATGTTGTCATTGGAATCCCAATCATCAGGTTCATAATCTTCATCATTATCTTCACCATATGGGGGCCCTTGGAATCTTTGGTTTTCATTTGACATTAAAGGGGTTGGCAACAGAGGCTTCCGACTATCAGATTGACCCATACCCCCTGGTCGGGGACCTGATCCAAAGTTTCCTTGATTCTGAAAAAATGGGGGCCCAGAGTTTCTCCCATGAGGCCCTTGGTTCTGGGGAGGCCCACCAAAGTTGTTTCTGGGTGAACCCTCATCTTTATTCGGGCCCCATCTATCAGAAAATGATCTGTTTCCACTGCCTCTTTCAACTGGAGACTGTTTATTAAAAGGACTGTCATCAAAGTTAGGAGGAGGGTTGCGTGAATTGAACTGTAATGATTGATTAGTGTAATCTTGTTCTGTTTTTTGGTTTGCTCCACCAAAAGGTCCTGAATTCATAAGGTTTTCAAGAAGTTCCTTATTTGGATTCTTTTTACTAGGTGGTGGATGGTCAACATTTGAGCCAACATGGAATGGTTTGTTACCAAGATTGAAATTTGGGGGAGGTACACCCATACCTCCTGGAGGTCCACCCATACCTCCTGGGGGTCCGCCCATACCTCCTGGAGGTCCACCCATAACTCCTGGAGGTCCACCCATACTTCCTGGAGGTCCACCCATACCCCCTGGAGGTCCACCCATACCCCCTGGAGGTGCACCCATTCCTCCTGGGGGTCCACCCATACCACCAAGAGGCCCCATACCACTTGGAGGTGGACCACTCATTCCTCCTGGAGGCGGACCACTCATACCACCTGGAGGTGGACCTCCCATACCTTGCATTCCACCCATTCCAGGAAATCCACCCATGAAGTTTGGAGGCATCTGACCTGGGGGTATTTGACTAGGAGGAACTCCTTTGTTCTGCTGAGGAAAATCAAATGGTTTGTTATCAGCAGGAGTCTTCATTGGCTCTTGAGATGGTTGCGACAATGACGGCATCATAGCTGGACTGGGGTAACTAGAACTAGCAGCACCAGTTTTCGAATTTGAGTCAATAAGATCCAACCCAGGTATGCCACCCTTTGATGAAGCTCCACTACCCACAACTGCAATAGCAGCTAGTGAATCAACAGCCTGGAAAACAAACCAAACCATCAAATCAATCACGTAAAATTCAATTCATATTCGTTAAAATTAAATTCATTCACGTAAAAAATGAAAATGAGATATTAGGTACTGGGAGACGCCATTTTTGGCGAATCAATTCTTTAGACAGTAAAACCTGGAACAGTAAAGTTTTGTTTTCCCAATGAAATACCAATAATAAAATAGATTTAATGATATAGAATCCTCATTATACTAATAAAATTTGATGCTCTTTGTTAACACTTAAGTACAATCTGTATAAAAACATTAAAAATAAAAACAGATAATAATCTATAGTGTACATATATGTATTTTAATGGCATAAATAATGTCATAAAACAAAGTGTCAGAAGAAATACGAACAAAAAAAATACTGGATAGATTCAATGGAGAGGCACAGACCGACTGAGGCTATTGATAGGTTCAACAGAACTCTATTACAATATATAATCTGTACAATTGACATATCAATAGAATTGACACACAAGCAAATAATTGTATGTCATTTTTTACCTGTTGTACCGAAAACGTTCATTGGGCAAAAAATAAGTTCATATTGGGCTGGGCATAAGCATTTGTTCAATCACCGAAATCCTGCCAGGGAAGAGGTGGAAAGAAATCGTGATGGTACATGCACATGAACACCAACTCAGGGCATTGGGCATTTTAAATGTCCAATGCCAAAAAAAACCTACTGAACTTAAAAAATGCCCAGCCCAAAGTTTGAGCGTATTTTTTACCAATTAACATCTTTGGGGATGGGGTACAACTTTAGATATTTCCATAGTGAACATTCTTTGGGTTAGACGGGAACAAAACATAAGTTTCAAATAAGTCAAATCGGTTTTTCTTGGTAAATTATTTCAAATTTCGAATATGCCTTTCATATTCAGGCGTTTTTGTGGCCCTACAACATCAGAATACCTTGAAGGCGTGTTTGCCTATGGGCTTTCTGGAAGGCTCCATGAGTTGAGCGTACCCCAATACCAACTTTTAAAACAAAAATAAATTATAAATAAACATCAAAAGTTTTGGACTACCCAAAAAAGGGGGTTGTTGGATACCAGGAATTTTTTGCCAAATGACATTTTAACGATCTGTTTATCGCAGAACACGATAGTGAAGCCGAATTGCGATCTTATTCCGTTCCCAGCTGATGAACCATGAAGAAGCGAAAAAAAACCCACCAATCTTTAGAAAAGATAGAAGAGAGTGCAGTTGATGTCAAACTTATCAAGATAACGAAAGTACAACGTTGCAAAGAAAGAATAATATAAACTAATTTATGAATATTAGGATTCTACCCAGAGTTCCAAGGAGAATATTCTCAAATTCTCATTTGCAAAACGACACTCATCATGAGGCTTGCTTAGCAGAAGAGAAATAGAACGACGCTTTCCAAAATTCGAACGACAACTGGGCAGGAAGATACAGTTGTGGAGGGAGAAACATTTCTCGATCACTTATGAATAATAATTGTGAGTAGACCAAAGAGAGTCTCTGCAGGTAGTATGAAGCTTAATACTCATTTCCAAAGTTTGAGGGTGCCAATATAGCTTCCTTTATCTTAGCTGCCTACATTCCCCAAGTCATCACTCGTTTACTATTGTATCTGTGCTATATTTTTCAATACTGAGTTTAAACTATCAAAAATTAACTAGAGATGTTCCTCACAATTTACGCACATAAACTTTAAATAAACTCCTGAAAACCTATAATAGTAACCTAGTTGAGAGATGGTAGAGAAAAAATAAACATACTGTTGTTTCAGTTCCGTTGGCTTTCAGTACCGGAGCCAAAGAGTTGGGCTTGTTGGCCTCACTTGGCATCACAGAAGAATGTGCCATAGTGTCAGCTGTTGGGGCTGTGGAGGGATCTGTTGTCAGCCCAACGGGAGGTCCGACTGGTGACGGAACAGGAGGAAACTGCTGTTGCTGGTTACCATACATATTGAACTGCTGGTTGAAACCGCCCATGGGGTAGTTCCCGTATCCCATCATCGGGTTCTGCCCTCCCATGGGCATCTGAGTTGGTCCCATCGGAGCAGGGGTCTGTGAAGCTACGAAACTCGCCTGAGCTTCCTTTGCATTTTTCTCAGCCTGTAACTATGTAGAAATTATAGTGAAACAATAAATACAGGTCAAGAATAAATTAAAAAGAATTTATTCAACATACTTGCTGATCTAACAAATGGTGTGTAGTGAATAGGAACATGGTACAAATGCAGTCAAGTGCTCAATATGGAAGCCTCGTAGGTATATCATACTCTATTTACCTTATCAAGTTCGGCGAGTTTACTGTCCTTCTTCTTCTTCATTTGCTCTCTTCTCTGAAGCAACTGATTCCTCCAACTTGTCCATTTTGCTTCGTATGCTTTGTACTGGTCCTGTCAAATAAAAGAAGTGGCGTTGTATAGATGCACATGAGTTGACAATTATCGCAAATTGGCTCCATCTAGCCTAATCCAGAAGGCTCACGTAGCTCATTTAACAAAATCAAAATATCAGCTCATGTAGGTACGCGCCATTCCCATGCTTTGAGATCGAGATAACAAATCGCAAATACTATCAACAAATCTATATAACAGTATAGACCTCATGCACGATACTAGCGCTTGCAGTGGCAGCAGGTTAAGTTTTAGTACTAACTGGGTCAGTCTATGGCAAGGGGTGGTCCAACACTCTTTCTACTTTCTCTGTACCAAAGTCTTGAAGAAACTACAAAATTATAGTAATAGGTACATGCTACAAAACAACATGGATAATCTTTATTGCAAAGGAACTTTGTATGTGTCCACCGAGACACTGGGCAGGTAAAACATTCAATCTTCAGTCCTCTTTTACGATCATTGGTAACCCTTTCTTCACAATTATACATGCCCTGCATCCAATAACTCCACGTTCATCTTCCTTTTTCTGACCAAAATTCGGGATAAGTGATCAGAAAATTACGCTTCTAATTCTAACAGATATCTTCAGTTCAGGTAAGAACACAGTACCGTCCACTGTCTTGTTTAATCACAATGTGGATAAAAAGTTTTTTAGTCATTCTTCTTTTGCCACCACGAAGTGCAATGAATGGGTTGACATCAGACACACTCTTTGTGTCTGAAAAACTGAAAGAAAACTTTCGGTAACACACAGAGGAAGATTGTTCACAATGTGTACTTCATTATCACGCCTTATCACGATGTCACTTCTCGTCTTCTATTTTCGATCATTTTTACCGAATTTAGTGCTACATTAGCGTAAATTCTATGTTTATTTTGTCCAGGAACACGTCTGATTCATGTTACATTGGTGATTTGCAAAAAAATTCAATCCGCGAGTTGGTATCATGGCTCCACCGCAACGTCCGTTCTGCCCGTCTTGCAGGGCCACCATTGACGACGACAATTTCATAAATTGCTACGGTTTCTGCTCCAAACTTTTTCACACCGCTTGTGTTCCTTTCAACTGCGATGAGCTGGTCAGTCTTACAACGCTAGGGCCGAAAATCAAATGGTTTTGTACGCACTGCGACGTGAAGCTACACCAGACCCGTCTGAGAGCCGACCATCCCTGCGATTGTGCGCCCATAAATTCTACGATTGCCACGATTTTACCCTCCGTCGATGTAATTTTGCCTGGTACTTCCAATAAGAATCCGCGCACTGATAAGAGTAAGAAAACGGCCAAGAATGCCCCTGCTGCCACCTCCAACCGTGGTGGGAGGTCATCTTCAAAACGTAAATCATTGAAGAAGGAAGCTGTAAATAATAGCGCTCGGTTGTCCCCCGTGCCAGATACAGATCATGTGTCGTCGCTTGTGGAGGAAATACCCCAGTATGTTATCTCAGAACCTGAGTCGGAGGGTGGGGAGAACCTTGCGGTTGACCCTTTGTCGGTGTCCTCTCCTTTCCTGGGTTTTGGCAGGGAGTCTTCTTCTGGGGAGGAGAAGAATGGTGGTAGATGGGTGAGAGCCCCACATGCCAAGAAAAAGCAACTAATCAGTGCCGAGAAAAATAAGGAATTGCTGGTGACTCGGGAAACCCGGCAATTCAGTCAGCCGCGGGAGCCAGCCGGGCCCCACCGAGGTGTTGTTGGTAGTGCCAGGAGCTCGAGCGGAGGTTTCACTGCTGGTACCCAACTCATCTGGCTCTTTTTGGGCAAGATAAGAAAAGGAACGGATGTTTCTCTCGTGAAAAGGTTCAAAATTCCCTGACTCTGATCCAATGGTGGAGAATCTGAATAGTAAAGGCCTATTCGAGAGTTTCCGTGATGGATTGGACAGGTATTATCAGGACGACGTCATGAATCCAGAGCGGTGGCCATCAGAAATCATTATCAAACGTTTTTTATTCCGCCGCCAGCAGGGCACAGATCTCATTCCATCCTAGCAGCACGAGCACCTAAAAAATCGGACGCAATCCCCACCACAGAAGGTATTTTTTCGCAGAATGATCAGGGCTTATCCAAGTCATCAGTAACTGGTCTGAATTTTCACTTGTCTAATTTTTTCATTATTTCCATAATTTGCCTCCAAGAACATTGATTATGAGAGGGTGCCCTGAAGACTGTCGAATCGGATTGCTTCTCACTTGCCTCTTTTTTTTTTTTTTTTGCCGTTCCAAAGGTCACCATGGTGGTTCCCAGCAACACCGTGCAATGACCTCGAAATTCTTTTGGTCCACCACATTCTGGAGTGCTCGGCTATCGAAATTAGACGTCAAGATTCCTCACCATCAATAGTTTGCTCCCTTTATCGCCCTAGTGGCTCTGCATTTGAGCCTTTCCTGCTAGCGCTTGAGGAAATCATCACCAAGGCGATCGGAGATAATGATAATCATGATAATAATGATATCCTGTCTGGTGATTTTAATGTGAACCTAAGGGCTGACTCAGCGCAAAAAAGAGATCTGCTTTCGCTGCTCGGCTCCTTCTCTCTCCGCCCCACTACCTACGAAATTACGAGACCTGCTTCCAGAACTTGCCTGGACAACATCTTCACCAACGACTCGTCCGATACTGTGTCACTCATCATCGATAACCTCCTGTCTGACCATGTGTCCCTTTACCTTCCGATGCTTTCTGTGGTGCCCGCTACTACCCCTGCTGTCTCCAAACTGAAACACTCTTTTGGTCCGATAGACCTTGCAAATTTTGCCTCTGATTTGGGAGACATCGATTGGAACCCTATATATTACATCCCCTCAGCTGACGGAAAATATGATCTGTTTTGGACGACTTTCTTCTATATTTTTGACCGCCATTTTCCCCTCAAAAAGGTCACACTCAAGGCTCCAGTTGATCACTTGAAACGTTTTATTAACAACTCGCCTTTGGTCATAGATTCGCGTGAGGGCCTCAGAAATGCATATTACGCCATTGATCCTCACCAACCAGAAACTAAACGCCGGTATCGACAACTTTTAAAGACCCATTCTAAAATCCTCAATGAAACGACTCGTCTGTTCAACACCTCGTGGATATTAAACGCAAAAAACAAACCTAAGGTAATCTGGAACATTGCCAAAAATGTAAAAAGCAAAAAATCTACTCCCCCAGAGATACTGCAAAACGGTGAACCCGTGGAGGATTATACCAACATGGGGGAAGTTTTTTCTAGCGTGTTTGGGAAACACAGTTCCACACCTCGTCAGGCAAGGACGGTAAGCGCTTGTGTCACTAAAAACATTGACGTACGCTGCAACAGTTTCTTCATAAACCCAGTGACGATTGAGGAGATTGTTGGCACTTGTGCAAGACTCAAGAACACGTACGGTAGCCCTGATGGCGTGCCAGCCAAAGTTTTCAAACACGTTATTGGCGTCATTGCCCCCGTACTATGCAACATTTTCAACTGCTCCTTCGAAAGCGGAATTTTTCCTGAAGCCCTTAAAGCGAGCCTGGTCGTTCCAATCCCAAAGAAAGGAGACCTGTCCAATCCAAACAATTATAGGCCCATCAGCCTCATCAACTTTCTAGGGAAGCTCTTGGAAAGCTTAATGCTCTCTCGCTTAACCTCTTACCTGAACTCTTTTGATTTTATCAATGTTTCCCAGCATGGTTTCTGCAAAAACAAATCGACAGAGACAGCTCTCTCAGACCTGACGAATGAGATATTGCACCACATGACATCCTTGATAAAAATGGAAAAAATAGGCATAAGAGGAGTATTCAATGACTGGTTCAGGTCGAATCCGTCGTCCATGGACAGTGCGGATCGATGGTCCAGATGGCCCCCACTTTTCAGCAACCAAGCATATGGAGCGATCAGTTCCCCAAGGAAGCCTACTTGCTCCTCTACTTTTTTGATCCTGGTCAATGACCTGCCGTCTGCTTTGATCGATCGGTCCACCTGTGTCATTAATTTTGCGGATGATACCAACTTTTTGGTATCAGCACATTCTGAGAGTGAGAGTATTGATGCACTTGGCACAAAATTCAATGAGCTAAAGAACTGGATAGAAGCTAATCATATGCAGCTAAATGAGGCCAAAACAAACTGGTTGTCTTTCCGATCAAGAGGAAACCCTGATCCCACTTCAGCCATAACCTTGGGAAACTCGCTGGTCCAAGTCTCTGAATCCACCAAATTTCTGGGCGTGATCGTAGATGCTAACCTTAGCTTTGACCATCACATTCATGAGCTTAAAAGTAAATTGAGTTCAGCATGTTTCTGCCTACGCAAGATACACCCTATTGCTTCTAAGGAGGTTGTGTTGACGGCATACCACGGGCTGTTCGTGTTGCGAGCAAGGTATGGGATCCTGACTTGGGAATCGCCAGCCAACCTTGAGAGCATTTTCATCCTCCAAAAGAGGGCAATTCGGATTGTGCTGCCCTCAACGTCCTGCAGAGGCCACTTCAAGTCGGGGAACCTCTTGACTCTTCCCTCTCTTTTCATACTAGAGTCACTCATGTATTACCTCAAACATAAAGCACAATTTGATTACCACAAGTTTGCCCATGAGTACTCGACTAGAGCCGGCTCATCAACTCTCAGGGTGCCCCACCACAGCAAACAATTTTTCAAAAAATGCCCAGCCTATAGTACCATCGCTGTAGTGAACCATTACGTCCTACATGTACAAAAAGCCGTGATCCCGCTGAACGCGCCCTTACGACAGTTCCGGAAAGCAGTGCGAGCGTTCCTGACAACCAAAGAATTCTACCGTGTGGGCGACGAATTGACTTTGTACCTGCTTATATATGTATTATTTTTTGGAAATACCATTATCACTTTGTGTTTCGACGTTTGCTCTATCCACTGGATGTTTTACGGCAACAAAGAGTTTATTATTATTATTATTATTCAGGAAAATGGGACTGGATATGCGGGGAAGTATGAAAATGTCGAGCACAAGGTCTATAACAGAAGAGTGAATGAGTGAGGTGGTTAGCTATTAACACACGAAAATGTTTTCTCTCTCTCTCTCTCTGGTCAACAAATTCTCATACAATCGTAAAAAAATTCACGTCGAGTGGTACTACAAGACTCCACTGCAGAACTTTCATGACATGTACGACTGAAGCTATAAGATTGTGCAATATATTTATTAAAATTCCATCAGGACATCAGCCGTATAAACGACTTTGTGTAAGAATGAGTAATATATTCTACATGTATATACATAATTCACAGAAATGGCCACCCGAAAAGACATATCTACTCACAGTGTCTGGGTGATTTGCGTTTTCTTCACGCCATGAATTAAACTGGCTTTCCCAATTGTTGAATTGCTCGTCAAACTGTTTTTCAGCCTCAGCCATTTCCGCTAATGAATTCTGGAAATAAAAGTAACGAAAAATAAAAATTCGACTATTGGAGTGAAACTTTGCCACAAACTATGTACTTTAAATATCAAGATAAGTATAAGACGTGTCTGTGGTGTACCTGAATCGCCTGAATAGCTTCGTCAATCTCAGCTCTGGTTTTCTTACTGTCAGAACCAGTTTCTTTACTGTCTGATTGGCGTTTAGGAGGAGCACCAGGTCTATAAATCAAAAAGTTATCACCTTGTGATTCGAATTATTACTATTTGTTATCTTTAATAACTATACAGTAGATAGTTTCAAAACATGAATAATGAACATATTGAATGAGCTTTGTTGATGAATAAAATACAGTTCACCCACCTTCCACCTTTAAAATTTTAAATATTGTTTTCGCTAAGCATTACTAAGCTAAAAATACAATATTGTTCAAAGAACCTCCTTCTTTGAGTCTAAACTAATTAAATTAATGAAGGCTAATAAAGTAGCATGAAAACTTATGGTACATTGTCCCCTTCCATTATACAGCTTAGCCAAAGCCATTGCCAGGGTTGAGTCAATTTAGAAAGGTAAACATAAAAAAATAAATTGAAACAAATCTATACATGTATAGTAACATGTATCAGTAGGTGAGTACCTAAGCAAAGGAATATACAGCGACAAATTACAAACAATATAGCCTGATACAAGAAAACTTGCATCAGAACTTCACTTGAAAATTACTAGTAACCACCTACTATTTTTGGTAATAAGAATGAATTGAGTAAGTTATTGCCTAGTTATTAAATGGTAGATGCGCTTAGAAATTAAACTCTTGCCCGAGCTCCCATCTACATCGCCACACTATTGTACAATAGTTTCCCAACCTATCAATATTTAGGTTTCTTAAACATTGCAATGTTTCCCCCGTAGGATTGAGTGTTCTTCCTGTAAAACCTCACAATTTCCAATAGAATTGGGCAGATTCCCAAAAAAATGATTATTTCCTCTCCAACTACCATAGTGCACAAGGAACACCTATGGGTGGCGATGGCTCACCAGAATTTGAGATATAGCCCCCCCCCTGTTGCTTTTGGCCACTCTTTGCAGTTGGCATAGCTGTAGAGCGAGAAGGTTCAAAACTTTTTTGTTGTGTGAGTTCAACATAAATGCGGACACTCTTTCCAAAAGCTGATCCTTTTCCCCTTGAAGCAGCCTTCCCTCACTAAGATCAGTTGTGTATCTAAATACAGTGGAACCTGGATAATTCGAAGTTCTTTAATTCGAATATTTCTCTTGGTCCCTAGCATTTTGTAGTAAAATAATGCTAAAAAATCGTGGATAATTCGAATTTTATTTTGGATAATTGGAATTTTCGGCGTGCTAATTATGGTATAAATTTTAAGCTGCGACTCAAAATAATTGTGAATTTATCGGGAAATACGTTTTAGTAACGATATTCGACAAAAGGTTTGCGTTAGACCAAATGCATGCAACGAAGGTTCAGATTGCTGGATCATCAGCAGAAGAAGTACCTGTGCCGAGTGCAGCTGACGCCATGAATCACGTACAAGAACTTAGACGTTTTTTTGAAAGCCGAATTAATTTAAGTGATTCATACTTCAACTCTCTGAATGCGTTGGAATCTTTTATAATGGCCGAGAGACTTAATTCAAGGAAACAGGCCAAAATATCATCCTTTTTTGAAAAACAATAGATTGTTTTTTATGGTTGCAGTTAAATACAGTACCATTCCATCCAGGTGTCTTTATATTTATTGTTCAATATACTGATGGTCAATACAGTATTCAATGTTGCTGTACGTACTTTACTTACCACTGTAGTTTGTTAAAATATAAGTAATTTATTATAATTTATTTAAAACTTCTTTAATTCGAATTTTTGGTTAATTCGAAGTTTTGACTGGTCCCTTGAGGTTCGAATTATCCAAGTTTCACTGTAGTAGTTCAAACTAAATTTTAGGCAACTGTTACGCTCCAGGAAAATAACTCTCACAGTCGAAGAGGTTTGGTAACCCTGGCCTCTTAGCTCTGATCGTTAGAGTGTCGCAACTGCGGGGAAATTTCCCGTAGTTGTGACGACGCGAGTTCGAACTCCTGTCGAGGTATCAAATATTTTTGGGCTGTTACAGTGGCGCAGTCAGTAGGACCCGAAATCATACGAAACAATAATTAATTAAATCCCTCTCGAGCCAAAAGACTGTAAACATCACATTTCCTGTTGTTATGCCTTTCATTTCCTCACTCACTTGAGTCAAAACACACCGTGACAATGACCTCGCTCGACTGCTGACTTGTTCCAGCGAGCATCTGCTGAGCCAGCGGCCTGCAGTTACACTTCGTCATTCGTCTGACCCCAAACCAGCCGAGACGGCTGGTATTTGACTCCGGGGAAATGTTACGCTCCAGGAAAATAACTCTCACAGTCGAAGAGGTTTGGTAACCCTGGCCTCTTAGCTCTGATCGTTAGAGCGTCGCAACTGCGGGGAAATTTCCCGTAGTTGTGACGACGCGAGTTTGAACTCCTATCGGGGTATCAAATATTTTTGGGCTGTTACAGTGGCGCAGTCAGTAGGATCCGAAATCATACAAAACAGTAATTAATTAAATCCCTCTCGAGCCAAAAGACTGTAAACATCACATTTCCTGTTGTTATGCCTTTCATTTCTTTCCTCACTCACTTGTCAAAACACACCGTGACAATGACCTCGCTCGACTGCTGACTTGTTCCAGCGAGCATCTGCTGAGCCAGCGGCCTGCAGTTACACTTCGTCATTCGTCTGACCCCAAACCAGCCGAGACGGCTGGTATTTGACTCCGGGGAAATGTTACGCTCCAGGAAAATAACTCTCACAGTCGAAGAGGTTTGGTAACCCTGGCCTCTTAGCTCTGATCGTTAGAGTGTCGCAACTGCGGGGAAATTTCCCGTAGTTGTGACGACGCGAGTTCGAACTCCTGTCGAGGTATCAAATATTTTTGGGCTGTTACAGTGGCGCAGTCAGTAGGACCCGAAATCATACGAAGCAATAATTAATTAAATCCCTCTCGAGCCAAAAGACTGTAAACATAACATTTCCTGTTGTTATGCCTTTCATTTCCTCACTCACTTGAGTCAAAACACACCGTGACAATGACCTCGCTCGACTGCTGACTTGTTCCAGCGAGCATCTGCTGAGCCAGCGGCCTGCAGTTACACTTCGTCTTTCGTCTGACCCCAAACCAGCCGAGACGGCTGGTATTTGACTCTGGGGAAATGTTACACTCCAGGAAAATAACTCTCACAGTCGAAGAGGTTTGCTAACCCTGGCCTCTTAGCTCTGATCGTTAGAGTGTCGCAACTGCGGGGAAATTTCCCGTAGTTGTGACGACGCGAGTTTGAACTCCTGTCGGGGTATCAAATATTTTTGGGCTGTTACAGTGGCGCAGTCAGTAGGATCCGAAATCATACAAAACAATAATTAATTAAATCCCTCTCGAGCCAAAAGACTGTAAACATCACATTTCCTGTTGTTATGCCTTTCATTTCCTCACTCACTTGAGTCAAAACACACCGTGACAATGACCTCGCTCGACTGCTGACTTGTTCCAGCGAGCATCTGCTGAGCCAGCGGCCTGCAGTTACACTTCGTCTTTCGTCTGACCCCAAACCAGCCGAGACGGCTGGTATTTGACTCTGGGGAAATGTTACACTCCAGGAAAATAACTCTCACAGTCGAAGAGGTTTGCTAACCCTGGCCTCTTAGCTCTGATCGTTAGAGTGTCGCAACTGCGGGGAAATTTCCCGTAGTTGTGACGACGCGAGTTTGAACTCCTGTCGGGGTATCAAATATTTTTGGGCTGTTACAGTGGCGCAGTCAGTAGGATCCGAAATCATACAAAACAATAATTAATTAAATCCCTCTCGAGCCAAAAGACTGTAAACATCACATTTCCTGTTGTTATGCCTTTCATTTCCTCACTCACTTGAGTCAAAACACACCGTGACAATGACCTCGCTCGACTGCTGACTTGTTCCAGCGAGCATCTGCTGAGCCAGCGGCCTGCAGTTACACTTCGTCATTCGTCTGACCCCAAACCAGCCGAGACGGCTGGTATTTGACTCCGGGGAAATGTTATGCTCCAGGAAAATAACTCTCACAGTCGAAGAGGTTTGGTAACCCTGGCCTCTTAGCTCTGATCGTTAGAGTGTCGCAACTGCGGGGAAATTTCCCGTAGTTGTGACGACGCAAGTTCAAACTCCTGTCAAGGTATCAAATATTTGTGGCCCGTTACACAACCAAATAAATGTACCGAATCAACTTACCAACCATTGTTTGTGTTGATTCATTAAATGTTGCATTCATTATTCCCATTTTTCGTAAATGGGCTGAGGTGCCCCTATAATTATTTCTCGAAACTCGTTTCAATGTCAACAGATCAAATGTTTGATATCATGATCCGCTGATAGGTTCCTGCCTGGTTAAAACCTAAAAACATCTCTTAATAAAATTCAATGTTGAAGAAATTGAGAGTGAATTCAACTTACTGTGGAGGGGGAGGGGAAGTTGGTGGGAGGGGTGGTGCTGCTGATGGAGGAGGAGCAGTTGTTGGAGGCATAGGAGGTCCACCAGCTGTACTACTGCTTACAGCTCCTGGTGTTTGTCCAGCAGCTTGCATCGCCGCCATGTACTGAAAATGCATGAAACATGTTCTTGAGATAGCTATTTATTCCCACGCCCATCCTGAAATTTATTGTCTACAATAAGAGCCGATTTTGAGTTTTTGAGATAAATTTTGATTTTTTCTTTTTTTTTTCTTCAAGTGAAATCATCCTTGAAAAGAGCTCAACATTACAACTTGAAAAGCACTTACACTTTGGCTCAACTTGTTAGCTAAAGGTTTTATAGGATTTATGCAAGTTTTCAACTAAATTTTTGACAACAAATGTTGAATTAAAAAATTAAAATTCGGAATCATTATTGGAATCAGAATTTGTTTCAGGAATGAATCGAAGGTAAAACCAGTATGGAGAGTAAATAAATTACTGCATCTAGCCTGTTGGAACGATTGTAAATTAACGGAAAGCATCAACGTATTCTTATTTCTCTGTAGGTTAATGATTTGTTCTACTTACATCTTTTCCATATTGTTGTTGCCATTGAGCATACTGCTGTTGCCATTGCTGCCACTGCTCCCATTGAGCTTGTTGGGGTGGAGCAACTCCTGCAGCTGGCTGCGCCTGTGGCCAACTACCCATCGCCTGGAGAGGAACAACAATGTGAACATATAAATACATAAATTATAGAAAAAGTTGAAAGGGGACAAAACTAAAATTATGATCGATAATAAAACATTTGAACCTGCAAACGAAAATTTAGTGCTGGCTTACCCAAGTAAGCTAGATTTGAACAAAATGTGTGTAGGACTGCATACGGGAGGATGGGTTCTTTGTACTCTGGGACCCCCCACACCAAAACCAAGTTCGAAAAGTACCTATTTGATTCAGTGTAAAGGCTCTGTCAAACAAAACGCGGGCTGTTTGAATAGACTGGACCGCCTGGCACCTGCGAACTTTGTAATTATGAGCTTCAAACAGAAAGCAAACTGTAGGGGCGGAAGCGTTGAGTTCGCAGTACAAAGCGGACAGATTGCAAATTTTTACTGAGTTCACACACGGACAGTTGGGTAAAAAATACGTTTTTCCGAGCATCACCAAGACTTTTCCTAAACATTTTCCCCTCAAAATGTTCAGTTCGATTCCTTGAATAATAATCCCGGTTGACTGCAGCTTCTGTGGTTAAAAATAATAGTTTTTTGGGGGTTTGCCGGTGATTTTCTGGATTTTCCCTACAATTGTTTCAATTAGCTTTTTTCCTACAATAACTCTATAGCCTAAATAATACTGCAGGTTTTCCACCGTTGTTTTGCGATTGACTGCGGCTTTCGAATTTATACTGTAAAATTAGGAGCTATTTAACATATGACGCTAACATTTGAAATGGAGGTGGAAAACGTAGTTACGCTCATCACACTTTGGACTTTAGGGCAAAGTTTTTCTTTTTGTTTTAATTTATTTATTCAGATTATTCAGTTATCATTCATTTTTCATTTTTATAAATGTCGCAGAAGAATAAATCGCAGAAAGAAATGAATTGGTGAAGTGCAGTTTCGCTAGAGGTAAAGGATGTTTGACATGGTGTCAATTACATTTTGACATTTATGGCTGGTAATATTGAAGTACCGTTTTACTGTGGTAATCAATGTTTGCAATTAGATTTATCATGTTGAACAACACATCTTGTAGAATTTGTGATACATTCACTTCGAAAAACCTTGGAGCGATTCTTCTTTGTCAGGCAAGCTGCTGGACATGATTACCGTTCTTGTTGAAAGAGAAATTCACACTGGTTTGTTGTCCACTTGACCCCTCTAGTTTGTGGCGGACTGTGGTCGATTTGCCCACGGACAATCTGCGTTCTGTTTGACAGAGGCTTATTAAGGGGAACACGAATCAATACAGATATAGGGTATTCTATATTGCATCATTAGAAATGTGAATAATAATGGGAATATTTGTCTTTTCTTGATCCTTACCCACATTTTCCACGCGCCTCTAATTAGCTACATTCAAAGTACCATACACACTTGAGGAATCTGTGCAACACAGGTAATTGAAAACTTACATTGGGAACCGCTGGAGCTGTGACAGGAGCCTGAGCAGTGCCGTATCCAGGCCATTGGTAGCCAGGCACTTGGTACTGCATAGTGGACATGGTAGTGGGAGCAGGCGCTACAGGAGCAGCTGCCTGCATGGGTGCAGCATATCCTGGCATACTGTAGCCAGTTGTTGCCTGGACACCCCACCCCGCTTGATTCCATGCTGGCTGCATCTTTCAACCAGTAGGTAAATTTCACTATGAACTGGAAAGAAAATAAACACATCTCAAATCTATCAACTAAATTGTACGATATATTAATGCCTTGAATCGACATTATTCACAAGACATTCTCGAACAATCAAGTCAAGTCACGAGACTCTAGACCCTGACCATCTAATCTGAATTTTTACTAAGGGATTGACTACTTGATGTTATGTATTTTTGAGATGCGAGCGTAGTGAGCATCCAGTCCACTTATCTAAGCAAAGAGCTGATCTTTGTAAAATGTCATAGCGACTGGAGTGCTGGGAATGGCACACCAAGTGGGTAGTCGAACTTTTTTTTTTTTTTTTTACTATGCCACGGCGCAGTAGTTGAACTAAAGAGCAAGTCAGGGTCTAGAATCTAGAGGCTCGTGACTCGACTTGATTGTTTGAAACGACTCGTACATTATTCTAATAGAAACAAAGAAAAACTTATGCTAAGTGGAGGAGACAAATCATCAATTTGAAACTACCTACATATGGTCCAAAACTAGACCGAATTCTTGATTGAACAAAAAGAGAATTAATAAAATCAGAATAGTGAGAACATCACAATTTATCAGTACCACCCATCCACTCCATTGTCTTTCCATTCACTCCCTCCCTTCCATAATAAATCTAAAAACTCAATGTTCCAAAACTATACCAAATTTATAATTTAACAAAAAAGGAATCACAAGAATCCATCGAGGTCTGGGCAGTGCTTGAAAATATTGGAAATTACTCCCTCCACCCTCCAGAAAACAAATCCAAAATTTCAAAGGCACAACCTAAAAAAAAATATAATAATTGGGATCTAACAAAATAAGAATTACGAAAATCTGTTGAGAATTATTATAGCCTGCTTAGCATCTACAACATTGGTGAAGGAAAAAAACACATATATTTATTTGTCTCACACACACACACACTCATTTTTTCACGCCAGCCCTTCGCCCTTTGGTCCAAAGAAGTTGAGGAAGGAGGAGGAGGGAGAAAGGGATGAAAAGAAGTGCTCCTATAAAACGACCACCGACTGAGGTAAGAGCACCTAAGGACGTGGATGGTGAAACCATGGAGCATTCCTCCCAAAATGCTCAACACGAGTAACTCTGTGGCAATTTTCCTGCACCACATCCCGTGACATGACGCAGTCATGGCCATGGCTTGATCTTTGTCACCACTCCTTTTCAATTCGATAGGGCTTTCCTCAGGTCATCTATGTCATACTCACTCATCTTGGCCCAAAAGGTCTGCTTCATGTCCACACTGCCACTGACAACCTGTACATCTAGAATTAGGAGAGTCATCGAGTTTGATAGCAAAACTAGCTAGCCAATTGGTATGTGATATAAAATCTCTCCCTTTCCACATCTCAACTGCCAGATGACAGGGCCTGCTAAGTGCCCGGACGTACAACTGGGCTGAACGTTTTGTCGTAATCAATGCCTCTCCTTTGGTCATAGCCCTTTGCAACTAGTCGAGTTACATTTAAAAATAGAACCGTCAGGGTTACCTGTTTTCTGTCAGGTCGCTGAATGCTTCTTCATAGAACTGTGGCTCCTCCTCTGTGGTCATCATCATGACGAAATCCTCGTAATACTTTGGAAGTTTAATTTCATCTCTATTGTGTAATCAGAATCGGACTCTTATTCAGCTTTCTCACAGGTTGATCTATTCTTTAGATCGCTATTAGGACCACTAATGTCAGGTTTATTAGCGGTCTCTGGTATGTTTGCTGACTCTTCTATTGGCAAGTTCACAAAAGGTCCCTTCTCCCAAAGTACTTCTTGAAAAATGACATCTCTGGATAAAATTACTCGCCTTTCTTTTGGAATATTAATTCAAAAGCGCTCATCACCATCATAGCCAACAAGGTAACCTTTTTTGAGCTTTCTTATCCATCTTATGCCTTTTTTGAGATGGAATATGCAGGTAGCGAGTTGAACCAACGATTCTAAGATAACGGATTCTGGGTTTCTTGCCAAACCAAAGCTCATGTGGACTTATTGTGCCTTCTGATGATTTTCCTGTTCTGTTAAGGTTATAGACCGCTGTGGTAACGATCTCGGCCCAAATTGCTTGAGGAAACTGGACATCTGAATTTGAGTAAATGAATGTTCTGGCCATCTTGACTATCGTTCTATTGTCTCGTTTGCTACAACCATTTTGCTATGGAGTATAAGGGGCGGTTAACCTCTGTGTGACGCCCTTTTTCTGCAATATCTCTCGAACTTCAGCATTATCAAACTCCCCACCATTATCTAGGTGACTGTAAATTCAAACTTGCTGTTGGGATTCTTATCATGTGCAGCTAGTGGAGAGAATAAATTTTTTGAAATTTTGGGAACCAACCAAACATCCTTCAGCTGCACAAGCTGACTTCTACCATTTACCACTGAAAGCACGTCAATAACGCCACTTCCTAAGGCATTCAGACGTTCTTCTCCGGCTGCTTTTATACTACATGGGCTTTGGAAGTCAGTGAATGACGTAAACCAACCAGACTGACTCGTAAGATGCCTAGCAGCACCATTATCCACCCACCAATCTTCTGCATTTTGCTCAGCAGCTAAAACTTGGTTGTAAATCGAAACTAGAGCAATGTTACTGTCTGCTACATTACTCTGAACACTATTAGCGCCATCTCGTCCAGGACGATCAGGTCGACCATCTGCTATCCACTTCCTGCACTGACGAACCCATGACCTGGCTTATGACAATAATTACACTCATTTCTTGGTTTGAACTGTGGAGGTGGTTTATTAAATCTCTGTTTGTCGTTATTACAAATTTCCTTCTGCTTATTAAACTTAGTACTGCTAACCTGAATTTCTCTCATACACTCTAAGCTGCAAACTTGACTCTTCAAAAGTCTTACCATCATCTTTTGCAAGCAGCATCCAACCAGACTTAAATGTGTCGAAACTACTCAGTAAAATGTGTAAAATTGTACATACCAAAACCAATTCTGGGAGTGTAGGTATTTAGGTTTTTCTGAATTAAACCATTATTAAGCTCGTTCCAAAGCGTACGCAGTTTAGCTACAAGGGTGGACAGGTCGTCCCCCAATGTCCAAATAAAAGCGAACAATTCCGCACAAACCTAGAGCAGCTGATCCTGTGAAGTAGCTTCGAACTGATCCCTCACAGCTGACCATGCTGCATGTGCAGTCTCTTTATCCATGATCATCTGATAGACTGAATCAGAAACCATACTCGTGATCATTAACTTGGCATAGCTATTAGCCTATCAATAAAGATGACAATCTGCTTTGTCTTGCTTCTTCTCAGCTTCTGTGGCAGTATCACTCAGTGGTTCAGGTTTCACGAGCTTGTTATCAATACAGTCGACTGCTCCTTCATGATAATCCAGTAAATCTCGGACCTTTCTTTTCCAAATCGGCCAGTCAGCTTCTCCGATTAGGGGTCTGACATGCTTCGCAAACTCCATTCTTTCCCAACGACACTATCAAAACGAAAAGGACGATTCACTGCACTTACTAAACCACTACTAAACTCATCGATTTGATCATGAACTGCTTATTTATAAACACTGAACTCTTCTATCAATCTCTATCGAAAGTGTACACTGAATTACGAACACAACACGACTATTGAAATGTCTGCACCCATAACCAATTGAAAAATTGGTTCTGTTCACATTAGCACTTTTATTTAAGAAGAGAAAAATCGACACTGTGAACAGATTAGCGAAAAACTTAGTTCCTGTAATTGCCATCAATAGCAACAACACCTGATATCACAAATCCTAGTATGACGTCAAAAATGAATCAGAGTGTCAATTAATTTTTGAATATAACTTCAACAGTCCGAACAAACCTGTAATGGATGAAACTGGCGGGGCGGTGAGATGACACAACCGAACACCTCCTTGGGAACCAAAGGCCCTCCCCAGCAGTATTCTATTGTTCACATCGCGTAAGGGTGCCCTTTGCGCGACCCCGATCGTCTCATATTTGCTTTAATTTTTCCTTATTCAAATTGCAATGTATTCATTTACTTACCTACTACCAAACCAATCCATAGGTAGGAATAATCAAATCACAATTTTCATCGTGGCTATTTCAATGCCGTATAAAGCTAAAGACGTTTTTAATGAGATTTCAGGTCTGGCTCCAAGTAGCATAATTCAAGGAACAGGTATCATATCATGAATATAATATGCAGATTTCATCATCTGCGCAATAGACCATTATCAACAAAATAATTGTGGAAAAAAATTCTTTCCGAAGGTTGTTAAATGTATTACGAAATCCAAGTGCCTGGGTATGATTGAACCAATCCAACTACAAAGAGTAGGTAAGTTAGTTGCATCTGACAAAGGTATTTTAGTTCGATTTTTTTTTTTTTTTTTTTTTTTTTTCCTATTGGTTGATTCTAATTCATCATAGAAAATATTTACCTATTGGGTAGTGGGAGTAGTTATTTGGAAACTATACTTAATACATTATAGTATGGGTAGGCAGTACCGACATAAATATGAAGTGGGTCTAGGTATGAAACATCTACTTTGGCATTAGCTAGCCAACCCTAAGATATACGATAAAAAGATAAGACGCTGTGGCCGCATACAATCGAAAAAAAGGTAAATATGATCTCAATATTAGGTATGTCAGGTAAGCATCTCGAATAAAAAAGTCATAAATCAATACATTCGAAAAAATGCACATTAAAACACCAGTTAGTAAAGTACCACATTCCATGACGTGGTACTTGAATAATGCACCTTTTCACCAACCATACCTACCCAATTAAAGATCTTTAGCAAGGCAACCAGTACCTACCACTGGTGGTATCAATAAACATTATCAGACCTTGGTAAACTCTCTAGATAACCTAAGTATATCTAGCAATTGAAAATCAACTGACTTACCGCGCGAAAAAATTTACTTAATTCCATGATAACAGTATTTATGCGGGTAGGTAGATAAAGGTAGGTTTTCGATAAACAAAATACTTTGGTGAAGAATACTTATACCTAGTAGCTACATACAACCATCGATCACATAGGTAGATGTTACTACCTACCTCATGCCTATCAACGGCCATTCAGTGTTCAACCACCCAAATTCTACTCGTTCTAATCAGAGCTTAGGTGGGAATTTCTCTATTTGTTAGTAGCTATTCAATTACCTCAGCCTTAAAGTTACGTCATTTTCGATGTACTAGAAACAGGGCGGAGTATTTTGCTAGTAAACTGCTTTCAATCCCCGAATAATCTTTGAAGAGGCCGGAAAATCGACGTCGAGTCCAAACAAGGAAGAAGCAAGCGACGAGGTGTAAGACCCTACGTTCTAGAGACCGGTTTAACAACTGCTACCACGAAGCCTATAACCGATAAAATGATCCTTCCACTTACACTACACTAACACATTATCTATAAGTCAGTAAACACAATAAATATTTGTTCACAGTGTAAGCTCAACTAAATTCAGCGTGTCAGGGAACTGGAAAAGAGCAAAACCAAACCAAACTTTACACCACAAATCTTGGAAGAAAGAATTGCGCATGCGTGAGCGCAGTTTTACAAAAAATGGACAACACTGGGTTTTGGATATCGAGCATGGACTCGATTATTTCCGCTGGTAATGGGTTCCACCCCTCTTACATACTAGTAGTAGAAGGAAGAGTTCGAATTCTGAACACAAAGGTGTGGCCACTTGGGATGGGCGCGGCTTACTCAGTTGGTACCTTTGTACTTTTTCGCGATTTCAAGTACGGATGCGAGCCTCGCGGAACCAACATGAACTAAGTAGAGCCTGACTCCGACTCTCCGGTCATTGAAAACCATATCCGTACCTAACATTCTTTGAGACTTCCGTCTTCTCTTTTTTTATTTCCATTCGTTTTTTCTGTGATGAGGAAAGTGTCTAGGGTGCTTGAAGCATTTTAAATTAAGGGCGGCAATTGTTCCGTTTTATTACAAAGAGCAGCGAATGTCCCGTTTTATCAGAAAGGGCGGCGAATGTCCCGTTTTATCAGAAAGGGCGGCAAATGTCCCGTTTTCTAGGAAAGGGCGGCAAACCTCCCGTTTTCTCGGAAAGGGCGGCAAATGTCCCGTTTTCTCCGAAAGGGCGGCAAACGTCCCGTTTTCTCAGAAAGGGTGGCAAACTTCCTGTTTTCTCAAAAAGGGCGGCATGTACCGTTTTCTCAAAGAAGAGCAGCAAATGACCCATTTTCTCAGAAAGGGAGGCAATGTCCCGTTTTCTCAGAAAGGGCGGCAAACGTCCCGTTTTCTCGGAAAGGGCGGCAAATTTCCGGTTTTCTTAGTAAGGGCAGTGTAGTGGATTTGTCGGTTGGTTATGCGGATTCTCCCCTTTGGATGAATTTATATATACTTGGCTGGGAGTTGGTACTCCCAGTGGAAAGTTTTGTGAGAAATAATGATCCGCTGTAGGATCATGTGGGTTATTCCCTTGGGTATAAAAAGGGGGTGAATGTGGAGACATGGTTATCGGATATGAACCCTTTATGGTATCTTTGGATCTGAAAAGGAACGTAGTCATATGGTACTTTTGGTATCGTGGGAGACGACTGAAGAGGGCGGAAGCCCGTGGTTGGACCTTCGTAGGCTGCTATGTCCGTCTTCTGAAAAGAGGTGTCGAATGGAAGGCCGTGTGCTTCCTTGGCAGCGTGTAAAGCTTAGTGTCGAATAAATTGCCACATAGGTAATGTTTGTCGAATGTGGATCGGTAAGCAGAGTCAGGGTTTGTGTAGGAAGACCCATGTAGGTCCTGAAAAGGACGCTTAGTTTGTATTGAGGCTTCTGATAGAGAAGGTAGAGAAAAGCCTTTATGGTCGGACGTTGGCACTGTGCTCGGGGGTTTGAGCGTTGGAACACCGGCTGTGTTGATTCTGCCGTGGTCCGCTTGGATGAGTGCGTTGGTCACGGGAAGACTAGCTTCCGTGTTGCCCTGTGGCGATTTCGTACCGGGAGAGTGGAAAGTCGGAGACCGTTCCATCTCCGGGAGAATCGTGAGTTCACTTGCCTAGAGAGCGACTCACAAGTCCTGAAAGGACTGAAGGTTTGTTAGCCTCTTAGAAAATGACTTTTGTGGTGAAAACCACCCCCTCTTTTCAACAGCCCTTTTCAGGGCTACCAAAAAGAGGTAGACACAACACAAAAATATTTATAAGACGTCGAGTTACAACTCCGTCAAACAAAATATTTCACCAGAGAGAAAATACGAATTTCTCTCTCAAAAGTGAAATATTAACTAATAACATACAAGGCGACCTCCCTAGACACTTACTGGGCGAGAGAGATGCGACAAGTATCTCGAACCAAGTCGCCTTGAATGAGAAAACTCAAACAGAAAATCAAACGTCCTCTAAAACTAGCAAGGACAATTCAAACAAGCCTACTCGCCAATCAGAAACACTGATTACACGAGAGACATTGGCGAACCAACCAAGAGGCGGCAAGCAACCACCTCTGGTCCAGCAGCCACCCCGGGGACCCCGTCTGAACAACTGACGCAGAGAAAGCACCCGAGGTCCCCGGCTAAACTCAAGGTCGTCGGCTCCGCGACGGACGCTCGTAAGCACCCCGGAGGACCAGCCCAGCTATCATACTCGCAGATACTGAGAAAACAATGTGCGAGCCAATGAGATTACACAGTCGAATTAATGAAATTAAGCGGACCAATCAGGAGGCGGCAGGAGGCGGCCACCTCCCTATAAAGACCCCGCTCGGAGCCCTCCGAAATTCATTCTACTCTCCGCTCTCGACGACGACACCTCGAAGTACGAAGATTTCTACACGCTCTACGCTGACGAACCTTCTGCATCCCGAGTTCATCTCAAGAACGGCTTCCTACTGCTTTCTACAAGGCCTACCTTCTCTCCACACAGATCTCGCATTGGCATCTACGAGTCCAGTGATTATTCATCCTGCTCATTGCCCAACGTAGTTCATCTGTCAGGACGCCACCCGGTACATCTATTGATATTCTCTTTAGATCGTACGCCCGCAGGGACGTTCCTAGCCGTGTCACCCGGGTTTCGTAGCACTAGGCTCGTCACCGACCGCTGGGGCACGCCGGTAAATTACTCAGCTCATCCGCTCTAATTTACCGTCCAAGGAAGTCTTTTTCAAGACTACAAGGTAGGACCCTGACATACGAGCAAGGGAAAGAAGCTCTGTCAAGCGAGTCCACCTTCCTAAACCCTCTATTTCTATACATAGAGGCATCGAAACGAGCTAATAACTCGGCTATTTCGATGGAACGTCGGCCGTCTTATTTCCTCATGCAAGGGGAGGCAGACGACGGCGAGGCCGGGCCTCTTAGCCCCCGTAGCGCTACCTACACGCTGCCCGGCCAATCCGCCGGTCTCAGCGACGGCGCAAGGCTCGATCCTCACGACGAGATAGCCTTCTCACCTAACGTATTCACGAAGGAAACGTTAGATCAAGCCTCGCCTATACAAAAGATCGAGGATACCTTTCAGACCCGCTCTGAAGTCAATCATTATGATTCGACCAAGCTTTCCGAATACCCACGATATTCGACACAAGCCTACCCGGCCGATCCGAGTGTCAAATACACTCCAAATGTACAAAAAACGAAGGATACTTTTCAGTACCTCAACCAAGCTCAACATATTCCTCCTACAGATATAAATCTTAGGCCGGAATATTACAAAACGGCTCAGTACCAAACTGATCGAACCCAGCACCCACTATGCGAGCCCAGTGCTCCACGCGGCTGCGACACGAACTATCTCTCAGTTCATCCCGCCAAGCAAGCTGACCTTGACGGATTCGCTCACATTCCTTACAGGAATAACACGGGGACTAACCCGCATAATCAGAATATAAATGTCCCACTTGGTCTACCGACACCAAGTAAAACATATTTAAATCCACTACAAATGGTGACCCCGCCTTTGAACAGGCTTAACACGGAGCATTTCGTTCCCTCTTATGAAGCTAGTGGATTTCAGGGAACCACTGCGGGCGTGCGACCCCCGCCGGGCCTCTACGCCCCACATCTCACGCAACAACCCTCTACACAAAGTGGCTTTCGAGCACTTTTAGAGGAGATGGGAGATTATCAAAAACCAATCTTCCAAAAGAAGAATATCGATCGTGCACTCGCCGAGTTCGATCAATACTGCGTGCGAAAACACCTGAGAACGCAGAACGAATGCTTCTCAGCTATATACAAGTGGGTACCAGAAGAAATGAGGGAAGCTATCGACTCAGCTTACCTCACGGCACCCCACGCACCCTACGAAGAGGCCAAACAGCGCCTACAGCGAGAATATGGGTTGTCCTTACAGGACAGGCTCCTCGCACTCGAGGATCCCGCATCTCTCGCCAAAAAACCCAGCACCAAGTACCACGAAATATACTCTAAAGCTGTTGGGTACTTTTCAGAAGCTCTGATCACTCAAAAGTGGATCGAGACTCTACCCATCGAAGCACGAGGTATGGTCGCAGCTCAGCCTACCACGACCGCCCGACTCGACCTAGCTGATACGCTACACGCGTACAAAACAGAGAATACCTCTCTAAACATACGAGGAGTAGAATCTACTCCGAAACCCATGAAAACTGGTTTCAAAAAGGCCCTCTCACAACAAGCTGAGTTCAAACCCCAACCAGTAGAGAGTAGGCCTCACAAACCAACGGCCTATGTCTGTCGAAACCACGCACGTTTCGGTAACGAAACTCGCAAATGTGCAGACCCAGAACACTGCACTTGGAAGGCAAACACTGCTTCCAAAACTAGCAAAAAGGCAGCGACTATAAGCCAGCCTAAAACCTGGGTTTCAAACGAAAATACTCAGAGATCGGTACTAGAAAGTACCGTTCCAACCTCCGACGTAGAGAGTTCGGAAAACGAATAACTGCCAGTGTATCTGAGCCTATACACCGGCAGTCTACTGAGTATAAAAGGCTTTTTTTCAAGTGCAAACTAAATGGCACTGAATTTCTCATCGACACGGGAGCAGAAGTGAACATCCTGCCCCACAATGTCACAAAAAAATTGGGCTTAAAAATTCGTAAGTCCAACGTTAAGCTCACAGCAGCTAACGGAGCCCCTATAGACACACTAGGGCGAGCTGACACGACAATTAACATCGGCCTCGGAGACATGACCACCGATTTTATGATCACGAAAGTTGATCTAGCGATCCTAGGTATACCATTCCTCGAGTCTTGGGATATCGGAATACGGGTCAAACACAAGTACATTTATAAAGATAAAATAAAGAGCTATGCCGATCAAAAAATAGCTGCAGTCATGAACAAAAAATTCACTGACGAACAAATAGCAGCTACTATCCCTCATCGTGACAATAACCCTCAACCAGAGGACGTGCAAATCACGGAGGACGAAAACATTCGCTCTATCATTGACAAATACAATGATAAAATGAGCAAACTTCAAGGAAAGTGGAAAAACAACGGGGTTTACCACCGTATAACCACGGAAGGAACACCAGTACACTTCCGAGCAAGACCCATGGCGGGCGAAAAACGGGCTCAAGTCAAAAGTACTTTTGACAAAATGCTTTCAGAA
This sequence comes from Adelphocoris suturalis, assembly GCA_030762985.1. Classification (NCBI taxonomy): domain Eukaryota; kingdom Metazoa; phylum Arthropoda; class Insecta; order Hemiptera; family Miridae; genus Adelphocoris; species Adelphocoris suturalis. The sequence goes on from CM061048.1 coordinate 50,218,449, forward strand.
GGCATAATTGCACCATCAGATTCCGAATGGGCATCCCCGTTACACTGTGTGCCAAAAAAAGACGGGTCATGGAGAATCACCGGCGACTACCGTTTCCTGAACGCGAAAACGAAGAAAGACGCCTACCCTCTTCCTCACATTCGCTCTTTCCAAGCGAATTTACATGATACACGAATCTATTCGACAATAGATTTAAAATCGGCATATTATCATATTCCGATGCACCCAGATGACGCTCATAAAACTGCAATTATTACACCTTTCGGTCTTTATGAGTTTAAGAAAATGAGCATGGGTTTGGCCGGAGCGGCTCAAACATGGCAAAGATACATGGACAGCATCATGCGAAAATTTGATTTCGCATTTGTATACCTAGATGACATCCTGGTGGCTTCTAAAAATTGTAAAGAACACATGAACCACCTCAAACAAATTTTTGACAAGCTAGGGGAACACGGACTTCGAGTAGGTTTTGATAAATGCATTTTTTCAAAACCTACCGTCGATTTCCTAGGTTTCACTATCTCGAAAGAAGGGATAATTCCTAAACGAGATAAAATAGAAGCCATAGAACAATTTCCTAGGCCAATAGACGTACGAAGTCTACGCAGATTCCTAGGTATGTGTGGTTTCTACCGAGCATGCTCAAGTAAATTCGCTCACACGGCACAACCTCTGTATGACTCCATTCAGTCAAACAAAAAAAAATGACAAAACGCCTATCGAATGGACATCAGAGAGAGAAAAAGCTTTCAACAGCTTAAAACAAGCAATGATTAAAGCTACATTACATAATATCGCTCATCCACACCCTACAGCAGAGTGGAGATTAGTCTGCGACGCATCCGACACACACATCGGAGCGGCACTAGAGCAGGAAATTACAGACAAACACGGCTCGAAATCTTACCAACCATTGGGATTTTTCAGTAAAGAAATTCCGGAACAATGGAAGAATAAAGCATCATTCGACAAAGAGATGTTCGCCGTTTACCAAGCTTGCATTCATTGGCACAATGACTTGGACGGCCGATCTTTTCATATTTGTTCAGATCACAAGCCTCTGCTAGGCACGATGCTTAAGAAAAATGCACATTTTTCTAAAATGAGATTATGATGGCTAACATACATCTCTCAAATGACGAGTGACATTCGTCATATACCCGGAGAGAACAACGTCGTCGCCGACGCACTCTCCAGACCCTTCGATCCAGTTGAAATTCAAACAAAATCGATTTCAACCCAAACCGACGAGGGTCCACCCATAGCCGAAATTTCGCAAATTACGGCTGCAATAGAGTGCAATCTTCTACTGCACATTTCAAATGCACAAATTCGTTCTCCCCCTAACGCAGAGGACAAATTGAAACTCACACAAGTTGAATTCCCTCAAGGAGAAATTTGGTGTAACCTAGACCTAGGACACCCAAGACCTTATATTCCAAACGAAATAAGGCAAGAAATAATCAGCCAAATTCACAATTTGGGACACCCAGGTATACACTCTACAGTGTATAAAGTTAAACAAAGATATTTTTGGCACGGACTCCGTGCAGATGTCTCCAACTGGGTCCGAGCGTGCGAAACTTGCCAACGAGCAAAAATCACTCGCTCCGTGAAGCTCCCTTACTCCGAATTTGAAACGGCTAACAAATTTTCACATGTACACGTTGATATTACCGGACCCTTACCTTTAGCTAAAGGAGGGAAACGTTACATTTTAATGATGGTTGATAGAGCAACGGGTTGGCTAGAGGCAGTCCCTCTTAACAACATCGAAACAACCACGATCACAAACGCCTTTATCAATATTTGGGTAGCTTCAAAAGGCGTACCTAAATACATCACAAGTGACCAAGGCACACAATTCGAATCAGATCTATTCAATTCCATTATGGAACGTCTCGGAGTAAAACATACTCACACGTTACCATACAAACCATCAACAAACGGAATGGTAGAACGCAGAAATAGATCTTTGAAAGAGGCTCTCAAAGCACAAAACGAAAATTGGCTCGACGCACTTCCAAAAGTTCTACTCGCCATGCGTACGGCAGTAGACCCAGCAACGGAAACTACACCGTTCCAAAAAGTTTACGGAATTGACGTACCACTCCCAGGAGACATTTTCGTAACTTCTACAAACCTTTCGGAGCCTCTCTTCTTCCGGCCTACGCATATTAAACATAATAATACGAAATATGCCGTAAACATGCCCAAAAATTTGGATACATGTACACATGTCTATATCAGAGTGCCCACACAGCTCACCTCTCTGCAATGTCCTTACACGGGACCATTCAAAGTGGTTAAAAGAGATAAGTTTTCGGTTACAGTGCAAATTGGCGAACATACGAAAAAAGTTCCCAAACAGCAAATAAAACCAGCTTACACTCTAAACTCGGACGAAGCTGTGTCACGAAACCAAAATCAGGCAGAAAGTAAGGAGAAAACTCCCCGAAAATCCGCCAGAGGGCGCGTCCCCTCTACCAAATTCGACGAGAAGTGGGTGACTGCACTCGAAACAAGCCACGCCCACTTTTCTCGGGTAGGAACAGTGGGAGATATAAATATGAAACACCCCACGCCAGGAGCTCATACCAACTTTGACCATGGCAGCTCCCACTACCCAAGAGCAGATGATCACGGAGGAAGTCGAGAATCTCCTACTCGCCGAGGAAATTCCGGCAGCCATCAGCCCGCTACCGCCGTCGCCGGAGAAGAAGACACCGGCGGACGCCAGCGCGCCGAGAGAGGTGGTGTGGAGAACACCAGCAGCATTCAAGACGCCGGCTACACCCGCTCCGCAGCTGCCCAGGGCTCCGCCCGCTCAACAGCCCCTCCCGGCTCCACGAAAGTGGATCAGCTCGGGCGACGTGCCCGTGCCTCGGTGGGACGAAATGAGCGCGGCGGGGTGGACGGAGCCGGAACGAGCACCTCCGCAACAGCCCAGCCGCGGCCGCGGGCCAAGCCCTCGCGGGTTTGGCTCCCGTCGGCAAAGCTCGGGCCGGCCACGGCCGCCCGCGGCGCTCGTCAAAACCGGCGAGGCCGGGGCGCACCCCAGGTGCGGGACGCAAGGCCTGCACCTCCGCCTCCGCCCCAACTGGTGAGGGTTTCTTACGGAGAATTCCGTGTGGACCTCCCAGTTCTCCCCAGCCGGCGTCGTCGTTAATAACACGACGTCTTGGGGGGGCACCTGTGGTGAAAACCACCCCCTCTTTTCAACAGCCCTTTTCAGGGCTACCAAAAAGAGGTAGACACAACACAAAAATATTTATAAGACGTCGAGTTACAACTCCGTCAAACAAAATATTTCACCAGAGAGAAAATACGAATTTCTCTCTCAAAAGTGAAATATTAACTAAAAACATACAAGGCGACCTCCCTAGACACTTACTGGGCGAGAGAGATGCGACAAGTATCTCGAACCAAGTCGCCTTGAACGAGAAAACTCAAACAGAAAATCAAACGTCCTCTAAAACTAGCAAGGACAATTCAAACAAGCCTACTCGCCAATCAGAAACACTGATTACACGAGAGACAATAGGCGAACCAACCAAGAGGCGGCAAGCAACCACCTCTGGTCCAGCAGCCACCCCGGGGACCCCGTCTGAACAACTGACGCAGAGAAAGCACCCGAGGTCCCCGGCTAAACTCAAGGTCGTCGGCTCCGCGACGGACGCTCGTAAGCACCCCGGAGGACCAGCCCAGCTATCATACTCGCAGATACTGAGAAAACAATGTGCGAGCCAATGAGATTACACAGTCGAATTAATGAAATTAAGCGGACCAATCAGGAGGCGGCAGGAGGCGGCCACCTCCCTATAAAGACCCCGCTCGGAGCCCTCCGAAATTCATTCTACTCTCCGCTCTCGACGACGACACCTCGAAGTACGAAGATTTCTACACACTCTACGCTGACGAACCTTCTGCATCCCGAGTTCATCTCAAGAACGGCTTCCTACTGCTTTCTACAAGGCCTACCTTCTCTCCACACAGATCTCGCATTGGCATCTACGAGTCCAGTGATTATTCATCCTGCTCATTGCCCAACGTAGTTCATCTGTCAGGACGCCACCCGGTACATCTATCGATATTCTCTTTAGATCGTACGCCCGCAGGGACGTTCCTAGCCGTGTCACCCGGGTTTCGTAGCACTAGGCTCGTCACCGACCGCTGGGGCACGCCGGTAAATTACTCAGCTCATCCGCTCTAATTTACCGTCCAAGGAAGTCTTTTTCAAGACTACAAGGTAGGACCCTGACATACGAGCAAGGGAAAGAAGCTCTGTCAAGCGAGTCCACCTTCCTAAACCCTCTATTTCTATACATAGAGGCATTGAAACGAGCTAATAACTCGGCTATTTCGATGGAACGTTGGCCGTCTTATTTCCTCATGCAAGGGGAGGCAGACGACGGCGAGGCCGGGCCTCTTAGCCCCCGTAGCGCTACCTACACGCTGCCCGGCCAATCCGCCGGTCCCAGCGACGGCGCAAGGCTCGATCCTCACGACGAGATAGCCTTCTCACCTAACGTATTCACAAAGGAAACGTTAGATCAAGCCTCGCCTATACAAAAGATCGAGGATACCTTTCAGACCCGCTCTGAAGTCAATCATTATGATTCGACCAAGCTTTCCGAATACCCACGATATTCGACACACGCCTACCCGGCCGATCCGAGTGTCAAATACACTCCAAATGTACAAAAAACGAAGGATACTTTTCAGTACCTCAACCAAGCTCAACATATTCCTCCTACAGATATAAATCTTAGGCCGGAATATTACAAAACGGCTCAGTACCAAACTGATCGAACCCAGCACCCACTATGCGAGCCCAGTGCTCCACGCGGCTGCGACACGAACTATCTCTCAGTTCATCCCGCCAAGCAAGCTGACCTTGACGGATTCGCTCACATTCCTTACAGGAATAACACGGGGACTAACCCGCATAATCAGAATATAAATGTCCCACTTGTCTACCGACACCAAGTAAAACATATTTAAATCCACTACAGTTTGTATTGAGGCTTCTGATAGAGAAGGTAGAGAAAAGCCTTTATGGTCGGACGTTGGCACTGTGCTCGGGGGTTTGAGCGTTGGAACACCGGCTGTGTTGATTCTGCCGTGGTCCGCTTGGATGAGTGCGTTGGTCACGGGAAGACTAGCTTCCGTGTTGCCCTGTGGCGATTTCGTACCGGGAGAGTGGAAAGTCGGAGACCGTTCCATCTCCGGGAGAATCGTGAGTTCACTTGCCTAGAGAGCGACTCACAAGTCCTGAAAGGACTGAAGGTTTGTTAGCCTCTTAGAAAATGACTTTTGTATATATATATATATATATATATATATATATATATATATATATATATATATATATATATTTATAACATAAAATTTGACTAAAAATAAAATGATAATAGGTAAGTAATTTTTTTTGGCAAAATCATATCGAAAAATACCCTCCTCCCTTTAATCTGTCTCTGGGTCCACGGTTGAAGTAAGTCCACTTTCAGTTGACCGTACAAGGATTGTCTTGTAAGGTAGGTAAGTACCTACCATTACGTTTTTTGGTGACTGCCTTCTATCGCTAAGGCCCCTTGACATACCTTCATTTTTCTCCAAAAGAGTACTCTTTACACCTGATCCTCTTAGCTATTACAGCGCTACTTGTTGGCTATCGTGGAACTAGTTCAAAGAAGCTCAGCTGATTCCCATCGAAATCGAGAAATTTTTGTGATTCGTGTCCGGCTTCAAACTCCAAGCTCGAGAAACCTTCTCGTTTTTCGATCGCATTACGTGGTCTGTTGTGGTTTGCTGGTACTTTTCACTCCCAGCTACCCTCTTTATCTAGTCGCATCTCGTGCTCTGATGGTTGTAGCGATATTTTAGGTAATTTTTTCCATAGTTGGGTAAGTGTAACGCACAAATATCGGTCGCAGTTCTGATATAAGAACCTCGCACCGCAAGATGGACCTCTTCAAGCGGTAAGTAAACTAGCGGTACCTAATGGTTAAACTGTCACAGCTTGTTAGGTACATGGGGTTTTAGCGCATGTTGCAAGCTAACACCAAGTTTTCCAGGAATGAAATTGAGTTATTCACCAAATTGTTCAAGCTGCATCCATCCATCATTCATATGTGAATGAACTGAATTCACGATGATAGTTTACCCTTGTGAGGTGACCCCACTTCGATGTGGTCCTTTGATGAACTTACTTGTTATTTTAATACATTGGAGAATCGATCTCCCCATTCATGTTTCTCCTCCTTCGTTAATTTATTCATTGCACAATGGGCACTTACAACGTCTTACATTCATAAATAGGATGATATGACATGAATGATATCAAAGAACATCAAGGCACTTGAGGATTTAATCGACTGGAATATTAGTTATACTTGACGTAGGAAGATCATTATATAGAATCTACTATTCTACCTTTCTCCTAAGTAGTCATCTCATAACATGGTACCTACCACTTAGGTAAGTGGATTCTTCACCGGAAAGAAGCTAGCAAAATCTTGAAAATATTTTCATTTTTAGGTCGGTAGAAAACCTAGCTACTTACCTACTTATATCGGTCAGTTTTATTAGCTACAGGGGGATTCCTTCTTTAGGTAGAAGATGGGAGCTATCATAGTGTCACATGATGTAATTTTGTGAATATCGTACACGTCCACTTTCTCGAATCAACAACTTGACCTCTTTGAGATGACGTGTGCTAAACACGTGCGATTAAGTAGATACAGCCTACAAAATGGAATATAGATTCCTACATCAGGGACCAGAACATGAGTGTGATTATAATTGTAGCAGTTGATCGTACAGTTTCACGGGTTACTCGAGAATATGAGCCTATACCACCGATTGAAGTAAAATGCAAGTCGTGGAGGTGGTGTAGAATCTCGCTTTATTTTATTTTAATTTCCTTCGAAGATGTTGTAAGGTTTTTCCGTCTTACTGGACGGGGTTTAACTTGGAGATTGCTTGTCAATGTTTTTGATTATAAGTGAATTGCTACTGTGATATTCTCGACCTGGTTCTGGCCAAAAAAGGAGAGTTCTGAAGACTTCGCCCTTGAAAATAAACACTTTGCTGTACCTATAATAGTTGATTTTATCATCTCAAGAGATGGTGATAGGTTGTCACTTGTCAGTTTAAGATTATATCTCTGTAGGATAGGCGGTTTTAAATTGTTCGTACATAGTGTGGTGGAAGTAGTTGATTTGCTAGTAGCTAAGTGTTTTCTCCCTGAAGAATGTCTAATAGCGGAGGATATGGACCCTTTTTACCTGTATTACGAGTATATATTATTCTATCGGTAAGTAGGCTACAGGGTCCGAGCACTGAGTTATGAACTGTAGTGTATCACTAAACTTGATAGTAGTTACTTCTCCTTCGCTTCAGGTTGTAATATGCGTGCTTATTCATTAACTTACTTTTCACGCATTCTGCCAAAAGTGTAGGCAACTGTGTTGCTATGGCAACGTTCAATCCTTTCTTACGAGACCCTCTTGAACGAGCAAGTTTGTCCCCCACCCCGGCAACTACTTGGAACCGTTCCCCACAAGAAGAACTATGAGTTCTTCAATTCCGTTCAACGCGGAGCAGCTCATGAGTCACAAATGAAAAGTCACATTTACGTTTCTAAACTGTTATGTGATCGTGTTATGAGACCACGAAACTATACACTTCATTCTGATCTACATATCCAACTAATCTGCATTTTTACTAAGGGATTGACTACTTGATGTTATGTATTTTTGAGATGCGAGCTTGCGAGCATCCAGACCACCAAACTATACACTTCATTCTAACCTACATGCCCACTAAACAGGTTGAACGGAATTGAAGAACTCACAGTTCTTCAGTTCTTCTTGTAGGGAACGGTTCCAAGTAGTTGCCGGGGTGGGGGACAAACTTGCTCGTTCAAGAGGGTCTCGTTCCTTTCTTCACTTCATGTACATTATGAATAACAAAAAAGTTTCGTTCATAGAATACTTAGAGTTTCGTTCATAGAGGTATCATAGATGCAGTTCTACTACCCAGATAATAATAGGTAATAGGTATGTCTACTTACTACTTTGATCTTGAAGATACAATAATATATATGAAGTCCTGGAGCCTCTCTGGGACAACAAGAGTCGAATGAAATGACGGACTCTATCCTGAGCTGAGTAAGCTCAATTCTCCCCTTTTCAGATTAAGATATTGTAATTTAGTAGAGAGCCTCTCTACGTCAAGAAGAGAAGAATGAAATTATTGTTCCACCCTTATCAGCGAGGCAGTTCAGTCCAGTTACCAATAATGATGACGGCTTTGCAACCCACTCTTCTGGCAGGTTTGGTTAAAAGTATTTAGTTGGTGGGGCCTACGTGAATATTGGTATACTTAGATCAGAGGACTAGTAGGTAAAGTAATTGCAACCCGTTGCAATAGATCAATTTTTCACCGAAAGATACCACCGAAATCTCCCCGTCCCATTATATTGTAAGTTAATGAAATTCGACGACTCTTTAATTGAATACTTGTAGTATTGATTGAAAGTGATGTCGAGTTGACAAAACCATCGTGTGACGATAAGCCACATTTCATGACTTGAGTCTGTTAAACAAAATCAACAGCACGACGGACTGACGGATTTTGTGAGATTCTATGTGGAGTCCACCTACTCCATTGAAACGAAAACTCACAAATTTTAAAAGGTTCACTATTTTTCTTGATCGATTAGGTGCAATCTTTCTTCATCGGGGATGATAAACGAATACTTTAATTGCGGTTTAGCACGTACCCAAGTCTTGGATCTTTTGTGTTTGATAAAACAAACCTTATATAATTGAGATGGTAAAGGATTAATACCATTTAATGTTGAAAATTAAAAAAGAAAAATTGTTTATGTTGAGAAAGAGTGAGATAGAGGGAAAAGTAGGAAGATTGATCGGTAGGTACCATAGAGTTAAAAAGAGGAGTAATAAATTACAAATTTCTCATTTTGTTCAGTTGATCCTACTTGATTTCTTAGTTAATATTATATTTATTATCATTGGTTTGTTAATTCATTTTTTCAGATTTCTTATGCGACGGCACATGTTTTCTTTCTTGACGTTAGCTTTTCTGCTCAACGTCTGTAACCCTGCTCACAGCGTGGCTGTAATGAGTGTCGACTTTGGATCAGAATGGATGAAAGTCGCTATAGTTTCGGTGAGCACTGTGACATAATAAAGTTTTATAGAATTGAAGTTTCATTTAATTGCATAGTAACGCGCTTTACAGCACAAAATTAGGTACATGTTCAGTCGAAAAAAACACAAAAAAAACCAAAAAAAAAAACAGTATTTCAACAATTCAACTTCGCTCAAGACATTTTATGACGTCTCTTTACCAATGTAATAATCTACATATTAGGTGCTTATTCACCCCCAGTTAAAACCCCATCCAAAATATTTATCCAGAATTATCATTATAATATGATATTGTACAATGAGACATTGACGTACAAATTTTTTAACATTGAAAAACATGTGGGTTTTTATTTGGACTCTGTCGGTAATTAATTTGCAATGGATTTAAATAAATATTGTTTTTATATATTATCTATCAGAACTTCCAGTAACTAGGTACCTATTGTGTTTTGTTCCACAGTTTTTTCACAGTATTGAAGAGTATAAAAAACTATCTCAAATTGATCACATTCCTAATTAAAAAAATAAAAAATAAAAAAATAAAACGGCCGATCAAAATAAAGTGAAAAGCAAGTCCAAGAGAGTCAATGCGATTTTTGTTTCTTTAGAGTTTAGGAGACTACATTTTAGCTGATTCTCAAAGAGCACTCACTTGATGTTTATACTTTGTTAGTTATTCGTTAATCTTGAGTATTTATCCTACAAACAAAAACATCGATTGTTAATTTTGTAACTTCTTAGGCCAGTTCGCCGATAGCCGGGTTATGCTCATGGGTCAGTGGGCTACACTTTGGGAAACGGTTTTAGGATATCACCAAACAATGACAAACTATGAAACATTTAACTTCAAATTAGAAGTTTTAAAAACAAATTCAAATCCATCCAACTTCAAGTTTCCATTGTTCAGTGTCGGCCTTATATGCTAATACCAAGCTTTATAAGCTATCAATTTGTAGTTCTACAATATTATTGTCTATGAGTAGTCAACCTTTTGATAAAATATATCAAGAATGAACATCCTTTTTGCCTTTTCTGCAATTATACAAAACTGGTATAAGTACTCTACTTGATTGAAGTAATAAGACTACCTTACCGATTCTTAAAATGAAACTTATTTTTCAATATGATGCTATAACAAGCGAGCGAAGGACCTTGGGTGTTCTTTAGAAGCCCTCATTTTCCAATATTTATGACTCTATTATTCTTCATCATAAAAATATTCAATAATCCCATTGTAAACTGTCTCTAGTTAACAAATAATGGTGCATGGTGTGGATCAAAAGATGCATAAACTGTCAGAATAAAAAGATGGGGATTATACTAAAGTTTATCATTTCCCCCACTTCTTCTAGTAGTTAAGGCACTTTTAGATGGGAATTTAATGATTTTTTTATGTTTTGTGTTATTTCTAGAGAAAATGAGCCCCCAATAACGCCATTGATCAAAAACAATAGTGTTACGAACACTGAGTTAAATTATGAATCATATATACCTTTGAACAAAAGTTGAGGGGTTGAGATGCGATAAAATTAGTAATAATTACCTAGTTATTCCAATAGTATCGCATCTCAACCTCTTAACTTTCGATCAAAGTGAACATCTGTGTCATCAGTTATACATGTTACCTACCTATTTCAATTCTTCAACGCACTCTCTATCGTTTGAAATGGTAACCTCACCTGTCCAATCAAAACACATAAGCACCCGTATTATTTTCTCAATGAGTACCTACTAATTTTATCACAAATCAACCCCTTAACTTTCGATCAAAGAGTATATCCGTCTCACCAGTTATCCCGTAGTGTTTGTACCCCTATTGTTTTTCATCAATGACATTGTTAGGGCTAATTTTCTCTAGTTTTGACACAAAACATTAAAAATAATAATAATAATAATAATTAAACTCCTATCTAAACGTGCATAAACTACCATATTTAGAAGAACACTTTTAGTGAATTTTCGTACAAAATTAAGCTATTGCAATGGCTCCGAAAATTTCCATAATTGAAATCCATTTTGCGACATTCTGATATTATATATACTTACATACATGTAAAAAATAGAATAACTCACGTTGTTAGAGTTTTTAAAAACTGATTTATTGGAATATAACACAATACGGACTTGATACGGACTTGGTGAAAGAAATAATAAGATGAAGATGGCTCGGACGGCGGAACAAGACTGAAGGTTGGAGCCGCCTACAGGCTGTTTATATAGGATAGTAATGCGTGATCAGCAGTTTGCTGTTACAATACGCCTAGTGTCGCCTAGTGTGTACGTAACTCCTCCCCGCCGAGACAAAATTTTGGGGTTAACAAAATTTTCAAAAGTTTCAAAGTTCAAAATTTAAAGTTTCAAAGTTAAGTTAGTCCGTATTATTACAAATATGATATTACAAACATTACGTTACATTACATCTCCATTATAACAATATCATAATACTACCACATAATACTAGTACGAAAATTGGTACAAAAAATTAGTACAAATTATTACAAAAATACAAAATTAATACAAAAATACAAAATTACAAAAATACAAAAATACAAGATTAATACAAATTAATACAAAAATACTAGTATGAAAATTAGTACAATAACAAAGTACAACCTAAAACCTATTACATGATAATACAGAGAAAAACAGGTTTTTTGATTACAAATTACAGAAATTAGGTTACAGATGTTTGCACTGTATTGTATTGTACTGTACTACTGTTTTATATTGTAATGTTGTACAATAAAAATACGGTTACTGATGGTTTGGGGAAAGCCTTACTTTTCTTTTGTGGCGGTAGTACTGGGTCATAATGTATGTGACGAGTGACACGAGGAATAAGTACAGGAGGATGGTCCAAAAGCTGGGTGTTTTGAGTTTCTCATAATACGAGATGGGAATTGCGTGGGCATCGGGCATGTGAACTAGGTTGAGGTCGAGACCTTTTAGTTGAATTTCCGATTCCGGATATTGAGAGGGTTGTAATTGTAGTTTGATGGAGTTCATGATCAGGGGTCGGCCGGACAGTTCCTTTCGGGGGGCAAACAAAGTTTGGTCATGGTATACTAATCGGTCCGTCCCTGGTTTCGCAAGATGGATTCCATATAGGGTTCGGACTTCTGTCCCTTCTGTATTAATAATTTGAATCGTGTCTCCGTGTGGGAAGACAAGAAGGTATTGGTTGATTTCCGGTATTAAGTTCACGTAATTGGTGGGGATGTCAAGATTGACGTACTTGCATTGAGTGGTGGAACCTGTTTGTAGGAATTGAATTTCGCATGGTAGATCTAATTCCGATGTTAGGTGACTTGGACAGAGAGATAGGTGACCGGCAGGGCACTCGTGGCGTAATGCTACGATTCTTGAGCTTGTTTGGGATTTGAGGAAGAATTTTTTCTTTGGGATGATGGTTACTATTTGAGCGTTTTCTAACTGTGTTGGTAAGGGTTCCACGTAATACAGATCGAAATTTTCTGGGTCCACAATGGGTATATCTAAGAAGTAAATGATTTCGCTACTTCCCACGAAACATTGGACTTGAATGTAGGATTGAATCTCAAACAGGGCCTTATTGGAGTAATCTAGGAACGTGTTGCCGTAGAATTTGGACAATCTTTGTAATTCAGTGAAGAGTTCCCGAGAGTCGACTATGCTAGGATGTAATTTTCCTAGTTTGCAAAATGTGAGTGAGTTTTCAATGTCTTGTAGGGCGCTTAGAAGTAGGTTGAGGAGCGTTTGAAGGTGTTCTAGTGTAGTGATAATTGCGTTGACTCGTCCTAATTCCAAGTTTATATATTTGAGATGTCTTAATTCCTTGATGATCACGCGGTTATTGTGTGCTATGGTATCTATGGTTTTGTTAAAATTCTCTAATATTGCTTGGTTGATAGAATACTGTGACTTTATTTGTTCCTGAAGGTCCTCTTGCTTGTTTGATAAATGGTTCAGGATTTTATTGTATTTCTCCTCATCGCGGGAGTCTAGATTACCAGTGATGAATTTTACTAACGTGCCTAGCCCGTTAATCAGTCCCCGTTTAGATCTAGTTTTGGGTGGAGTTATTACGATATTGTCTAGCTTCTGGTCTATAAGTCTGAAGGTGTGGTTTACGGTGGCTGTGAGCATCATTGTTTTTTTCGGCGGTGTGGGAACTGTTGTGGAATGTTTTGAGGGTTTCGTTGTAAGTCAGTCGCAGGAGGTTGAGTTGATCCAAAATTTGATTGAGGTCGTAATAGTGTGAAAGGGTGTGGTAGCCCTTGACAATTTTTGCGGGTTTCATATTCACTGCAATGAGCCCAGGGTTTGAGGTTACATCGATAACCTCGATTCCGTACGTCGCCATGAGAAAAAGGGGGAGAACGATCCTGGAACAATGAAAATCGATAAGGAGTTTTAGGACAGTGAACCCTTTAAAATTTCGGAACACATTTGTTCTCGAAGTTGGGGAATATCCTTTTGTTCGAAGGACAGGGCTTCTTTATGTGTTAGTTTTTTAGCGAATTGGCACATAAACACACCACAGTCATCGAAATTTTGTTGTTGGGGAACAGTCCTCAGAAGGGTGGTTCTCCAGTTTTCGGAATCGAGCATAACATTCTTTTTCTCGAGGTATTCGAAGGCTAGGTAAGATTGGATGTTCTCGAGGATCTCGATTGCGATTTTGTTAGCTGTTCCTAGTTTGAGTCTGTTTTCGGAAAGGGAGTCTAGGTACCTAATTTCTTTTTCTTTGACGTCTACCATGACCAAAGACCAATGGTTGTTTTCATGGATCGGAAAGATGATAAAGTCTTTTCCGAATATGTCGGACCTACTCGTGAATTTCCTTACTCTGTCGTAGCCTCCAGATTTCAGTAGAGGATAAAGGAAAGTGTTAAAGCAATGGGTCGATGGTAGATTTCTATTATTGCGACTCCTTTCGTCCAGGAGTTCCATATAGAAATTTATGATCATGTCATCGACCCAGTTTCCTGGTTTTAGAGTAAGGAGGTTTTGTCTCGTTATTTTTAAGCCGTATTTATGGGCAAGAGTTTCGGAGGGCGGTGCTTAATCATCCCAAGCGTTTTGCACGTCGGTTTGATAAAACTTCCGTGGGGGTTTGATGTTTGTTAAATGTATTTTTTCTTTAGTGTTGTGGTGACGGGGTTGTATGAGGGCTGTTTTTGTTATTGGGTCAATTTCCTTTAACTGTTCTTTATTAAATTTGGGTTTTGACTTACTTTGACGTTGCGTTGTTTTGACAAAAACTTCAGGTGGCAATTCTGGGGGGTCTATTCGTCCTATGTTTTTTGTGTTGGTCAGGTTTTCTTTGTGTTCTTTGAACTTGTCTGTCATGTGAGTATAAAGAGCCTTGGTTTTTTCCTTGTGTTCGTTGAGGTAATTATTTGTTATTAGTTTATCTAAATCTATTTCTACTAATGGTCTGTTGTTTATGTGTCCGTAAAGTAGTTCAAAAGGGGTTAGTTTCGATACTGAGTGTATCGTATTGTTGTATGCGATGATCGCATAATTGACTTTGGTACGGGTGTTGGAGGTCTTGAACGCTTCTTGTTGGTTTAGGAGTCTCACGTGTTCAATTAGGGTTGAATGGAATCTTTCTATGATTCCGTTTGACTCCGGGTGTTGGGAAGAAATATAATGAATGTTTATTTTGTGTAAATCCAGTAGTTCCTTTATGAGGCTGCTCTGAAATTCGGCACCGTTGTCCGATACTATAGAATTAGGTATACCGTGGTGAGTAAAAAATTTTAGGAGTCCGTTTACCAGTTCCTTGCTTGTGGATGAATTTAGGGGGTACGCTTGCGCGTAACGGGAAAATGTACAGATCACTGTGAGGAATTTCGTATTTTCTATTGTGAACTTATCGATATGAAGGGTCTCTAATGGCCGTGAGGCGGTTGGTGTTACGTTATATTTGATTTTAAGGGGAGATCTCTCATATTTGCTCCTAAGGCATAATTCACAATTATTAATGAATTTTTGTATTGTTGTCTTTAAATTGGGCCAGTAGAATTCTCGTTTTAACTTCTCGTATGTTTCTTCTATTCCTCTGTGATTAGTGTGACCTTCATGGTAGTTGCGGATTATTTTCGTTTGTTCTTCGTTTGTTTGTATGTCCCTCAGTTTTTTGGTGTATCTCGTGATGTCTATCTCTGTATGGGTGAATTGTTTGGTGACTACTTGCACAAATTTCTCATAGGTATCAGTTTCGAAATATATACCGTATTTGACCTTTGGGTGAATAAATTCTTTAACAAATTTTGTAATTTCGGATTCGAATTGTGATTCGCTGACTGTTACTATCATGCGCGTTTTGTTTCCGAATAATTTGATCGTCGTAACGGGTTTAAAAACAGGGTGTCGTACGGTAGTGAGTAATATTTGGTTAGTGCATAGGTTCACGGGTTGGTCTCTGATACTTATTGTCGTTACGGTGTTGCCGATAAAATTCAAGTGTACTGTAAGGCCAGACAAAGTTTCTAAGTTATCGGAGTGAGAGTGAGTTTCTCCTCCCTCCTCTGGATCAAAGTTGGCTATCACTGAGTCGGAAGACTCGTACTCGTTTTCGATTGCGTTTAGATTTTGCGAGACAGATTTTGGATTCGGCGAGACAGATTTTGGATTCGGTGAGACAGGTTTTGTTTGCGGGGGTCGGGACAGCGCGTCAGCGTTCGTGTTTAATGCTCCCTTTTTGTATACTATCTCAAAGTCGTAAGCCTGAAGTTTGGTTTTCCAGGCGAACAGCCTTGAGCTAGGCTCTTTGTGGGAAAATAACCACTGAAGGGGGCGATGGTCTGTGTAGATTGTGAACTTCCTTCCAAAAAGGTATGGTCGGAAATAACCCACAGCGTAGACTATTGCAAGGAGTTCTTTCTCGATGGGCGAGTATTTCTGTTCAGAGTCATTTAGTGTACGACTGGCGTAGGCAATCGGGAGGTCCGCATTATTAGTTATTTGGCTGAGAACAGCTCCTAATGCTACGTTACTCGCGTCCGTTGTGAGGTGGAAAGGTTTGGTAAAGTCAGGATACTGAAGTATCGGATCATTGCACAGGAGGGTTTTACACGTTTCAAAGCAGTTTACGTAATCGGGGTCCGTTATGTCTATCGTCGCATCCTTTTTTAAACATTGAGTTAAGGGTTTAGTCAGTCGGGCGAAGTTGTTGATAAATTTTCTGTAGTACCCTAACAGTCCTAGAAAACCCTTGATTTCCTTTGGTGTTTTAGGAATAGGATATTTCTGTATGGCTGATATTTTATCGGGGTTAGGTTTTACTCCCTGTGGGGTTACTACATGTCCTAAATAACTAACTTCGCGTTTGAGGAAGTCTGTTTTGTCGAGTTGTACCTTTAAGTTCGCGTCCCTAAGGCGTTTAAAAACGGCTTCTAAGCGTTGGATGTGCTCTTGCAGGCTAGTACTGAATACTATTATGTCGTCGAGGTAGACACAACAGTACTCGTTAGCAATTCCGCGTAATATGGTGTCAATAGCACGTTGGAAAGTCGAGGGTGCATTACGCAATCCGAATGGGACTCTAGTCCATTCTAGATGGCGTGTGGGCGTGCTGAACGCTGTTTTCTCAATACTGTTCGGATCCATCTCAATTTGGTGAAATGAGGATTTCAAATCGATCGTACTAAAGTATTGGCACCTCCCTAATTTGTCTAGTAATTCTGAGACTTGGGGAAGAGGGTATTTGTCCTCTATCGTTTTTTGGTTAAGCTTCCTGTAATCGACAACAACTCGAAATTTTTGTTTACCGCTATTGTCTGCCTTTTTTGGGACAATCCAAATGGGGGCGTTCCAAGGGCTTTCAGAGTTTCTAACGATGCCTTGTTGAAGTAATTCCTCCATTTGTTTGTCTAGTTCCTCTCTGTATATTTCGGGGAACCTATAGTTTTTCGCGTATACCGGTACATTGTCTGTCGTCCTAATCACATGTTTTACGTTGTTTGTGAAGGTCAGGTAAGTGCCGTCTTGATGAAAGATATCCGCGTATTTTATTACTAACTGGGAGATAGCTGTTTTTTCTTCCTCGTTCATATGGTCCATCCTGAGTTGTCCTAGGTCGAATTTGAATTTGGGACAGTCGAAATTGTTGAAGTTTTGACTCGGATTTTGTGATTCGTGTGATGGTGTTAATTCGTTCGAGGTAATCTGTTCAACTGTTACAGGGAATGTTTGTACGAGTCTCGTGGGTTTTTCCTCTGAATTTAGGACGTGAACATGGGCTTCGAAGTTGTCTACTCGTACTAAGCATTGTGGTATTTCTATGGAACCTATCTTTTGGTAAGGGACGATAGCGTCACCTTCTTTAACATTGTTTATTTTCAATTTGATTTGTTGGACGCACCTACTGTCAATGTTATGGATTTCGTTGGTTTTGAGGTTTAAAAATTGGAGGGGTATGTCAACCTTTGGTGTTCTTAGGACGTTTTCATGCAGCATTATTCCGGCTCGCAGTAGTCTAAGATTGTCTAAGCCCAAGAGGAGGTCAAATCTGCTGTGGAAATCGAAGATGTTAAATTTTAAATTTAGACCTTTGGTTTGGAAGAGTTCGCCACATGGGACCATTGCGTTAGTTGTTGCGGTAGAAATTCCATGTACGGTTTTTACAAGGAAAGTACTTTGGGAGATTTTGTCGGGAAAAAATTTGTTGGCTATTTCGGGGTTTATGAAACTTGCAGAAGCACCAGTATCGATTAGAATTTTTAGGTTTAGTTTAGGCATAATTATGTACGTTAGTTCGTCAGTCGATTTAGTGTATAGTGACATTAGGTCGTATGTGGGGGTTCGAGGCTGGTGTGGTCTAAAAAATCTGTGATTTCGTCTATGTTATGTTCATAGATCGGGTCGATGTCCTGGGTCTGTTCATCTTGTAAGATTTGCCAAGTTTCATGGTCCCGATTTTGTTCCTCAGAGTCGGGAATTTGGGGTTCGTCATTTTCGAGGTTATGGAAATTTGGGTTGGATGTTCTCCAAGACATAGGCGTCCATTTTTGAGATTGGGGTTTCGCCGTTGGGGTTCTATGGGAATTAGTTTGAGATGTTTTGGGTTGTTGAGCAGGCCTATTGTATGTTTGCGCGTTTTGGTTTGGGGAGGTTTGGTTTTGATATTGATTTGGGGTATATTGAGGTTTCGGTTGATATTGAGGTTTCGGTTGCCAAGGTGGGCCGGGCCTCGACTGGCCGCCTTGGGCAAGGCTTTGCAATAGTTGGTAGGCTTTAGCAACTGGTGTTTGGTATTGGTTTTGAGTGGGTCTGGGCGTGAAGCGCGATGTTTGTGGTTGAAACGAGGGGTTTGGTCTTGGGACGTTCCGGCTCGTTGACGCAGCGGCAGGTTGATAAGCCGGATGAGCGGAGGAATAACCCGGGGAAGGTTTGTTCCTGGGTTTTAGGTTGAAGTCGTTTGTCAACATAGTGAGAGCCATTCCCAAACTGGTTGGGCCTTTGGTCCTTAAGAGGCCACCCAATGGTTCCGAAATACCATGAGCAAACACTCTTAGGGCGTAATTTTTCATATACTCCGTTAAAATCGGAGCAGCGCTGCCCATATTCAGTTTGATGTAGGCAACCTGCGCATTTAATAGATGGCAAAGACGGTCGTGGAAATTGAATCCTCTGTGATTGATCCTCTTGTGGGAGTTGTTTCAATTCACTCATTTCTTGTAATAGAGTATATGTATCCCTTTTGTCGCTATAAGTTTGAAGTAGCGCTCCCCTTAGTTCCTGATAGTTATCTATAGAATTTATGAATATTTTTTCCGTTACTTTGGGACCTAACTTTGAAGTGAATGTCCCCATGATTACTTCATTTTGAAAGTTATCTGGGTCGTTGTGGTCGTGGAATTTCTCAAATATTTTATCACATTGTTTTATAAATTTGGGTAAAACGAGGGGTTCCCCGTTAAATTCCGGGATTAACCTATCATATTCTTTTCGGAACATTTAGGGTATTTGTTGGTTTGGACCTAGCTGTGGGTTTACTCGTGGGAAATTGTGTTCGGGCCGAAGTGGTGGATTTTCAAGTGGAAGTTGTGGTTGATTTTCAGGGGGAAATTGTGGTGGATTTATTTCGGGTATTTCGGGTATGGGGTTCAGTGCCTGACGAATCAGGGCGGCCCCATTTATTGGTGGTAATCCGAGTGGAAGGGGAATATTAGCGACGTTATTAGAATCCATGGTTCTGTGGAGTCGTTGTGAGCTCCAATCCCAAAAGCTAGTTTGGGGTTAGAAATAATACGATGAGCACTGGTTGCGTGCGAAATTAATGATGAGCACTGGTTGCGTGCGAAATTAATGATGAGCACTGGGTGTGTGCGAAATTAATGATGAGCACTGGGTGTGTGCGAAAATAATGATGAGCACTGGGTGTGTGCGAATAATTACTGAAGAAGTAGTAGGTCTCGTATTGGTTGTTTACTTACAGATGTTGGAGTGTCATGCTGTAAGGAGTCTTGCCCGTTGGTAATCCCAATAGAGTTCCGTCGTATTCGTCGAAGAAACACTACCGATCCGAACCGGAGTTGTAGAATGTAGGTTCCGATAGAGTTTACGTCGTATGCGTCGAAGAAAACACTATCGATCCGGAGACTGCGCCAAAAATAGAATAACTCACGTTGTTAGAGTTTTTAAAAACTGATTTATTGGAATATAACACAATACGGACTTGATACGGACTTGGTGAAAGAAATAATAAGATGAAGATGGCTCGGACGGCGGAACAAGACTGAAGGTTGGAGCCGCCTACGGGCTGTTTATATAGGATAGTACTCGTAATGCGTGATCAGCAGTTTGCTGTTACAATACGCCTAGTGTCGCCTAGTGTGTACGTAACTGTATGTATGAGTATATGTCCTTCCAGACGATTACTCTCCGTAGGATTGAAATAAAAATTTAAGAACAATTCTCAAAAATCACTAAAAACGGCTAAAAATGGTTAAATTTATATTTTTTAGCAGAAATTTAATTTAAAAAAAATGTATTTAAAATGAATGAGAACATTAAACAATTTAAGCAGAAATTATACTGAAAAATGTACTTAAATTCTGCTAAAATGCTAAAAATCCAAAATCTTTTTTGAATTGCCGAATATTGTTTAGAAGGAGTTTTTTGCCATACAATTGGTAGTAAACAATTTATTTTTACTTAAATTACTAAATTTTCAAAATAATTTAATATAGTACGGTAATTTACGAAAATTCGTTCATGCGATCATGCTGCATGACTTGATCTTTTATGCTGTCAGTTTGTGTACCATTCGATTGGACTTTTTATTCCTCCTCCATTCTTTCTTAAAACTAGAAAAAATGACCTTTACAATGGGATTTCCAATATTATGTATGATGAATAATAATGGTGTTATAAATATTGGAGATTGAAGGCTTATTATACGGAAGAACACAAGACCTTTAGGTTATGTACCTATTATATTTGTTTCCATTTGAATGCAAAATTTCAACTACAAGCTTCGAGTATCATAGTTTGGCGACAGCAAACAATGTTCCATCCATTTTATTTGTTATGAAATATAAGCTGATCATGACTATCCAACATAATATTGTCACTGGGAGAAGGTAAATAACATCATCCCTAATTGCACTGATGTGAAGGCATGCGGTGTAGAAGGTGAAGAACCACCATAACATCTACTGTAAGCTAGGTGTAGATATTTATAGGTGATTTTATAATCTAACCAGAAAGACGGCCAATATTTACAAAACAAAAACCATCTAATTCGAGAGACGTGCACGATGGATCAACAGATACGCACTTGACAATGAAACACCCAATTTTTTTTTTCTAACAGACTTCAACTGTAACATAGTAAAAACAATGTAAATTATTACACAATGGTTTATTATTTCTGTATTGTATAGCCCTTCTGCGCAGAACAATTGTCTATTTTTAATTATTAAACGAAATCTACATATACATATAAGCATATACATATGCATACGAATTTAATAGAACACCTTCTCTTTAGTAGTCCTTATTTAATAAGAGCTGAAATCCAAGTACATCAGAATCCAAGTTTTCCACATTGTAGCGAATTGGATCTAATCCAAGATCATTAATGAGATAAAATAAGTCACCTACCTACGCTTCACAAGACCACCCCCCCCCCCCCCCCCCCCTAGTAACTGCTATTTGGAAGTTTGAAATCTCGATTTTTCAATATTTCAGTCCTCAAATTCTACCCTTTAGGGTTAATCAAAATTGATGCCGAGATTCTTGGACCACCAACTAGACCCTTAGATGATTTTTGACCCTCATTTAATAAAATTTGGCCCTGTAATTAAAAAAAGAATGGATGAACCTTTTTTCTTCCTTTTTTTAAATCGATTTTTGGATTATTTGTATCATCAAGCGTACAAGCTAAACCTAAAAATTGTGAGGGGGGTTAAACAATTTCTTTTCCTTGGACGACTACAAAAGTTCATTATTGAAAATAATATACCAAAATCCTCTTATAAACAACGACAATCGTATCTGTTAATATAATTCCAATGGAATTCCCACTTGAGTTTATTATAACTTTTTCTATTTACACCAAGATGACCTAATTAAGCGTAGTAAGGTGTTTTATTATATCTCATTAATTTTTGGGTCCGTACTGTGTGCCAATATAGTTGGATTCTGATGTTACGTACAGAGAGGCTAGTAAAAAGTAGGCGTTTTATTTAATTTTATTAATTTCTCCTCGGTAGGTGCCTTCATGTATTCAATTATATTTTGATAATGAATCATAGACTGGTGATGTGCGTAGACGGGCTATATAATACAGAAATAATTAACCTTTATGTAAAGATTTGATGAGTTGTATACCTGTGTTTCTGTTGAAATGAATAGTAGATCTAACAGTATTTCCATCGTTAGTAACAGTATGTCTATCTTATAACAGGTAGTTCAGTTTCGGTGAACAAATTTTGGTGATGTTTTAAAATTGCAACCCTTAATAAAAAAATAAAAAAATGTCAACCCTTATTTACCCCTTGGGGTTTATAGAGGCACATCCTTTGGCAGTTTCTTTTTGAGCCAAACTTCGTAAAATTTTTATTTTTTTATTTTTTGAGAAGAACTTTGGATTGTGGACAAACGGATACAAAAAATTCTTCAATTTTTGAAAAGTACCGTATATGTTGCCCTCTGACTGGTTAAAAAGTTTCATTATTTAAAATAGTATACACCTTTAAAGCCAAGTGATGAAAACTGCAACGAGTAAAATAAAATTATTTCTGAACAATAAATGTAAACAAAAAATGCATGGTGCTCAATTAGGCATTCTTGTTTTGGAACCAATGGCTCATGATCCTGCTTTGAGCATGGTTCCTATGTTGGCTAACCTGATTTCCAATCAGGCTATGGTTTAGTATAGCTTTGCCTAGGTCAATGAATTACTAGTAATCGACAAACATACTCAACCGAAATTGTTTAAAAAGCCATTTTTCAATTTTTGAGGACGTTCTAAAATGTTTACTTCCTACACTTATACAAAGGTTCCCTACAATCAGCAGTAGAGAAAGAAAATACAATATAATAATACATTCATTGCATTTCATAGCCTGGGGTTCCCATGGAAATTGCCTTGAACAAAGAATCCAAGAGGAAGACTCCAATCGCAATTGCCTTCAGGGATGGGGAACGAACGTTCGGTGAGGATGCCATGACTGTTTGCGTCCGGTTCCCTAAGAACTGCTACCTCTACCTGCTCGATCTCCTCGGCAAGCAGGTGGACAACCCAGTTGTCAAGCTGTACCAACAGAGATTCCCTCATTATAACATTGTGCCAGATCCCGAACGTGGCACTGTTGTCTTCCAACATGACGAGTGAGTTTCTAAAGATTACTAACACGTAAGTTGACCACGCTCTAAGAATCAGTCAGAGTAGTGCTGGTATTTGATTCTATATTCTTATCAGGAACATCAGTATCTTTTTCTTTTCTTTCAAACTGTACCTTTACAAACTGGTGTTTCCAACACCAGACATTCTTTAAGTGTACCGTTGATTTTACTGATTTTTTGCACTTTAAAAGATGTTCTTCTAAAACAATGACCGAAAGAGGTTCTTCAACATAATTGTGATAAAGATACAAGTAATGTATAACCCTTTTTGTACCCCCACAATATATCCTCTTTTTACCATGTGTCACGAACAAAGCATTATGCAAGCTAAGGCAGTCGTCATTTATCACTAGCTCACACTGAGGATATTTTAAGAATGACGACTGGTCAAAGGAAATATTTACACCTGTCCAGTTTATCCTTGAGTTTTAATCAACATTGACTTGATGATCGAAATTGTTTACCTGGTTATCTCAATTGAATTTAGCTTTTTCATATTTATTACATTTTCATTTATTGATTTATTTTTAATTAATTAATTTATATTTTATTTATTTATTTTAGTTGTATTTATTAACTTATTATTTTTTATTTAAATTATTATTATATTTGTTAGTCACTTATTACATGTTGCACTATGGTAACACTTATTTTGAATTTTTTGTACTTTCTCAGTGAAACGCAGTTTAGTGTGGAAGAGCTAGTGGCCATGATGATTTCCAAAGCACGGGAAATGGCAGTTTTGTCTGCAAACCAGCCTATAAATGAAGTGGTTATTACAGCTCCTGGATTTTTCAACCAGGCTGAACGCAAAGCCCTTATTCAAGCTGCTGAATTGGCAGGACTCAAAGTTCTCCAACTCATCAATGACTATACTGCTGGTGAGTTCTTTGTTAGCTTTTTAGGGCAGGCTATAATTGCATATTGTGGAGGTGAGTGTCATAGTTAGATATGGCTTGTTTAGAGTTCATAAAGATCAATTGTTCAGATAGATATTCAACTTTTAACCCTTGTGTAACGTGTTTTCCCCTTGGTTCCTACGTTAATTAAATATGACTAATACTTAAACCCATGGATTTATTAACCCTTTCGCGACGGCCGCCGTATTAATACGTCGGCACAGATGTCCTCCGTAACGCCTAACGACGTGTTAATACGTCGGCCATCAAGTGCTACGTAACGCCTGCTTTCGCGTTTTCGAATTTCCCTCCATTCTATCGACTCTCATGCCATCCGTTGAGAGGCATGGTAACTAACATTTACGTCTAGTACCTAATAGAATGCGCTGAGATCAAAGACGTTGTCGACAGTTTTTATTCACATCAAAATAGCAGGAAAAACGTTGACTTGGACACTGTTGTTTTTTGCCCGCATTCGGTCTTTGTCATAATTTTACTCATACCTGTTTCCATAATTGTACTTTCTTTTATGTTTTTATTCCTCACAGGTGGACGGATGAAGGAATTCCTAACGAAATAATAACCGGGAGTGACAGTGAGTTAGGTAGGCATGTGATTGACGTTGAAATTGAAGCTCGTTCAACAAACTTTTTGAATCAACTCAAAGACGATCTTTTTGACGATTTTCTCGATGATGGTGATCATGATACTCGGGAAATTTCAAATTCTAATATTCTTGATCCAGTTCCGAAAAGCGAATTTGGTTCACCGCGCGTGGAGGGCCAATTATTCAGGCACGGGGAGTTGGAGGGCTCCGAGGCAGTCAAGCCAGGCGCGTTGCAGTGGCTGAACGACGCCCGTCGCGAAGGGGTTAATGGGCTTCTAAATAATAAGGCAGTTACTAGATGGAAGTTGCATATCTCTTTATCTAAAGCAACAGGAATGGATACTATGATAACATCAATTTAATGAAGTAATATGTACTTATTTTAAAGAAGTGCTGCCTCTCATGAAGCATTACTAACTTTTCATAAACTCTCAGAGTTGTCTTACTACACTCTGTTGTTCATCTGCAGCATCGCTTGTTCTTAATTCACCGATTCTGCTCTGGTGATCCAGACTGCCTGTTCATCCCTGTTTGGAAGCCACTCTAAACTTCAACACTCTACTTCTCCTGATAATCACAAAAACCACTGCCTATAATCTTTCAGCCACGAGTTATTCCATCTTTCTACTGAACGCTTGTCCAATATTTTTCCCTTGATGATGAGTCACAGTAATTCGTAATGCCAACCTCTCGTAATTTTTCCTATGTATCGTGTTTTGCGCTCTTTAACGGTGAGTAGGAGCTTTTTAATTTTTCTTTCTATCAAGGCCTCTTGATTGGTAACTCTTTGACCTCGAACATGCACCAATAAATGTACACTTCAAGTGCTTCAATATTCTTCTCCATAGTGGGTTCGAGGGTCTAACTTGCACACCCATATGAGGGCATCTAGAATATAACATCTGTTCATTCGCATTCTTAAGGATAGAATTCGTGGAGAGCGAATGGAAGACTTCATCTTCTGAAAGAAGGTTCCTCTCCCTATTTATATTCTAGCTTCTACTTGTTGTATTTCTTTCTTGGAATCTTGGTCTGGTCCACCAAGACTAGTAGATAAATAGTATTACCGATATTAGTATCACTATTACATGTTTATTCAGAAGGAAACCAATAACACTCATGAAAGTTGAATACATCTTGATAAAGTAGTGTGAAGCCTTGTACCAGATTTTGAACATATTGACAGTAACCCTGATCAAAGCCCCCCCCCCCCCCCCCCGTACATTTGGCAGAACAGGATGAAGTGAACACGTCCAGTGCTAGTATGCGGCGTTTTCGTTCCGAGAGTGATTGCAGCATTTCCTGTCCATTGCTTGGCGCCTGTCGCACGGCTGGTGTGCGGAGGGGCATAGAATGGGATGGCTGCCACCATTGAGATAAATTAGGTATATAAATGTCCAGTCCTGTTCCTGTCTAGTGTGTGGGGACTTCAATGAGGACTAGGCACCAAAGGAGATTCGCTTACCACATTTCATTCACCATAAACATACGAGTACAAAGGGAGATGGTCTTGTTTTTCCTTGGTTGATTACAAAGATTAATCATTGAAAAGCATTTTTATAAACCTTCTCAACGAATAGTAGTGCATGCCCCCCTCATGGAATGGTTCTTGTCATTACTTAAAAATGTATGCAGTACCATTGTGTGCTTTTTTAACTATTTATTTATTATTATTATTTCTTTTTTTACTTAAAATAAATTGTAATGCAAATTTTATTTATTGTTTCCTACTTTTAGTGGCTTTAAACTACGGAATATTCAGGAGGAAAGACTTCAATGAAACTGCGCAGTACATAATGCTCTACGATATGGGAGCTTCCAGTACCTCAGCCTCCATTATTAGTTATCAAGTTGTTAAAACCAAAGATAAGGGCTTCCTTGAATCCAACCCTCAACTAGCTGTTATTGGAGTGGGGTAATGCTAATTTTCTGCTATCCAATTCATTAGTTATTGGGACTGTTGAGGTAGGAAGTTGTTGTACAATGAAATTTTCCTTTTTTTTTACTCTCCTGAATGCTTATTACATCTTTAATAACAAAAAATCTGTTGTTTTGAATGGTTTACATGAATTTCACATAGTTTTAGTGGTCTACTCTGAAAATTAGCAGTTTCTTAATGTGATTTCTAGTTCTATTCGAAAATTTTGCATTTGGCATTTCACAAACCTATTTTAGGTACGATCGTACTCTTGGGGGCCTTGAGATGCAACTGAGACTTAGAGACTATCTCGCTAATAAATTCAATGAGATGAAGAAAACCAAAAATGACGTCACTCAGAACCCGAGGTCCATGGCCAAGCTCTTCAAGGAAGCTGGGCGCTTGAAGAATGTCTTGAGTGCAAATGCTGACCACTATGCGCAAGTGAGTATCGATATTTCCACATCTTGCTATTGAACGAACAATTATCATACTGAAATAAAATTACCTAATTTGATTTTCCTCCACACCGACTCCCCCTCATCAATGATTTACTGCTCAAAGCACACTGTTAAAAATGAGCGATGATTAGTTGGGTCAGTTATCATCCAGTTACCATCTTGTTCATATCATGTCCTCAATCAACCCCTGAAACAGCCTACTTCTAGTGTGTTAAATTTCTTGATATTTTGCTCATACTATTTGTCATCACCACTAAACCTTGGTGTTTGGTCAGATCGTGTAAATTCAGCATACGTTTACCCAATTACATTATTATTTTCTGCTAATTTTCGTGCTCTGCTGATGATATGACCTTGAGGTTGGCTCATTGCTAGTCCATTGCATTGCCGCTGCTGCTCTCTGTGATTGTCGCTGTGAACTCGCCTGAGAAGCTCGTCCACTGACCTGACCTTGAGCTCTTAACTAGTTGTAATGAGATGCACTAGATGTCAGGGTGTTGTCATTGCCGAGGACGCTCTCGGATTGTGTTGGCTGTGGCTCATGCTTTCACTTTAAGTGTCAGCAAATTCGGGAGTCTTCCTTCTGTAATAGCCAGCTAACTCGATTTCCAACTGGACATGTTTGTTCTTCGTGCAAGATTCGCTCTCTCTTCAACCCGACCCCATGGCGTCAGTAGTCAAGAAAGATACTGCCCCATTGCCTGTAACTCAAGAAGCTCTAACTATGAAGGAGATGGAAACTATGTTGCAGGGCCTCAAGGATTCATTATTGACGGTGGTAGAAGGTGTTAAGGATACTATGTTGGGAAAATTGGATGGATGTATAAATAAATCTGGTGACTTGTTGGTGGATTGGGAAAACAGATTGGTGGTGGAGCAAATAAAAAATAACCATAAAAATTCCCCATTCTGAAGGGGCATATTCTATGTCTCTCTAACTCCCTCTAGAATCTATCATAGCCAATGCTTTTTGGGGTTATTATTATTATTATCATTGATGTACTTGAGTCCTTAAGTTACTTAAATGCTATATTAATTTATACTTCCAGGTAGAAGGTTTGATAGATGAAGTGGACTTCAAACTGCAAGTAACTAGGGAAGACTTTGAAAAATTGTGCACGGATTTGTTCGAAAGGGTTGGAAACCCTGTACAGCAAGCTTTGAAAACTGCTGGACTCTCACTGGACGTTCTTAGTCAGGTATGTCATCACTGTATGCATGTTAGCTTGTTTGAAGCTGATATTTAACTTCCTCGGTTCCTGTTTAAAAAATGAGGTTTCTTCCATGTCCTGTTGTTGATTTTTTCTGAATTATATTTGACAAGAGTGATTGATGAACGTTTTTCAGGTTATACTTGTCGGGGCTGGCACCCGAGTTCCTGCTGTGCAAGAGAAGCTGTCTTCCATTGTCGGAATCGACCTGAGTAAAAATCTCAACACAGACGAAGCTGCCGTTTTCGGTGCTGTTTACAAAGCTGCTGATCTTTCTGCTGGTTTCAAAGTTAAAAAGTTCATTACAAAAGACTCAGTTTTGTTCCCTATCCAGGTAATGATAGTTACTTGTTAGAACCTTGTACATAGTCATACTGCTAGAATTGTGTCTAATTCAGTAATGCCATTGAAGAAGTGATTGTTAATTGCAATGTTTTAATTCCTGTATTTCAGGTGACTTTCGAGCGAGAAGTTGATGGAAATACCCGTCAGATGAAACGCACTCTTTTTGGTTTGATGAACTCCTACCCTCAGAAGAAAATTCTGACGTTCAACAAAAATCTCACCGATTTTGATTTCAATGTTGGCTATGGAGACGTTGACTATCTTCCACCCCAGGAAGTCAGGTAACTTTACCTTAAAATAAATTAATAGTACTTAGTGATACGACTGGTGGAATCATTTCCTTTCTTCCTTTCCACTTACATTCATAGTTTGTATAAACTGCCACACTGCGTCAGTGTCGGTTGAATTTCTCTCGTTATCCATCCAACCACTCCTACAGATAATAAATTCCTTTCCTGTTTGCCATCCACAGGACCTACACCTACCTCAGTCCTCATTATGAACAGTTACCTAATCAGAAAGTTGCTTGCAACCTTTAATATTTGTTGCCCACCATTTCTTCGGAGTAGGAATGATACTTATATGAAGTCGTAGGCAGTAATATGGTCATTCAATGGAAACATTCATTTGCGCCATTCTAGTACTCATTCGCATATTGAAAGAATGAAAGGATAGGCGTAACGACTACCGATTCATACTTCTTGAGAGTGGGAACTTGATGGTTGCTGCCATTTTCCTGAGAGCACCTTTCACCAAGTCAAGTGTTGGTCTCACTGTCCTCGAGTTGGACTTGATGTTAAAAAACTCAGAAATCTATATAGTAGTACACTACATAGCCAGACTATTGAAATCCCCTTAAAGAAGAGTTACAGAAGACATTAAAACCTAAACGCTTTTTTCTAAAGTCGCGCTTTGTAGGGGATGGTGGTGGTGGGCAGTAGGGGGATGGGGGGGGGGGATCATGTGCGGTTGTCGTTTCCCAGTCTTCTTGAGGTGGAAGCGTTGTTTTCTCTTTCATTGAAGGAAAGCTGGTTTTTCACTAAAAAGGGCGTCCCTGTAACACGCATTAATTATCAACATGTTTTGTTATTTTTCAGCGCACTTGGATCATTGAACATCTCCAAAGTGTCTCTTACTGGAGTGGGAGAGGTTTTAGGGAAGCATCAGGGCCCAGGAGTGGAGTCCAAAGGAATCAAAGCCCATTTCCAGATGGATGACAGCGGCATCCTCAACCTCGTCAACGTTGAGCATGTGGTTGAGAAGACAATAGCTGGTGAAGAGGAACCAGAGGAGTCTCCTCTGTCCAAATTAGGTAGCACCATCAGCAAACTTTTCACGGGTACGCTACTAACTTGCCCTCTAATGGAATTCGATCTTTGTGTGCTACCTGCTGTGATGTGATCAATGCATGTGAAATCGTAGTCCAGGAGCCAAGGCAATAAATAGCCAGACATTTAAGAGGAAGGTTTGAGTCTGGATTTTGAAAATGTTGTTCTTTCTTAGTGTGAAAATCTTGGTCTGCCATCTCAAAATTGGTAGAATACAAAATCAGCCATTGAAATTAACATTCTGCTAGATTAATTTTGGTTGGAAATATTGCATCTAGAAGAAAGGTTACCTAATAAAGAGGCTTAGAACACTTAAATCTGGCAAGTGTCAACCACATCACATCACCTCCTTGATACCTGTTGAGCCGTTGCTTCAATTTGATCATAGAAATTTGGCAATTGCTGTGGCCTGCTAGAACCACACGTATCCCAAGCCAGTACCTTTACTCAACCCCTCTAACTGGGGCTCTAAAAAGCTTTCCAACTTGAAAATGTTAAGTTCAGCAGAGACCCCATGTTGGGAAATGGTACCCCCACATTATTGACTCTTTGGGTGGATAAAAGAGGTCTTAGCACACCATCGAAAACTAAGAATGAGGATTACCCATTGGTCTGAATAATTTTTGGTTGCTATTTTTAAATTAAATTAGATTCCATTATGAAAAATTTGACGCCATCCGCATTTTCCTCAAGTGGTTTGCTTTTCATGATTTTAAAGTTTCGGTGAAATGTGACGCCATTTTTGGCAGTGGAGTCCAGCCAAAAGGAGGGGTGCGATGATGTGGCTATATGCCAAAACATTGAAAAATCATTGAAAGAACACTATCATAGAATAGTGTGGTTGATGTCAGTATTCTTAGAATTTCATCTGCTATCATTTGAAAAAAATAAAATACGGGTATCCCTGAGTAAAACCTGAGAGAAAGTTGTATAATCTGCGTGTAAAAATAATAAAAAAATAAAATTAAAATAATCAATCTCTCTGAACATTGATGTATGTTGACCCAACACGAAAACTTATTACGACTCAGAAAAATTATGTATGTCTGTAGTGTTGATGAACATTCTTACCCCCTAGATCAAAATTGGTGTTGAGCTTAGATACCCATAAGTGAGACACGGCAGTAATTTATGCAATCAGTCTGAAAAAAGTGTCTGGGGCTTCATTGGAAACCGAATAAAATGCTTCACGAACCAGAGAAGTCTAGTCAATCAATCAGGTCATTTATTTGTACAAACCCATTGGGCATTACTAAGGGGAATTAATCAAAGGGATCAGAGAAGAGAGTGTGTCTGCCTATGTAATGCTTCAGCTGAAAAAAGTTCTACCTAAATTGGAGAGATAGCGAAACAATCAGCTTGTTTGCTCACACTAGGCGATATTCACTACCTAGAAAATGTCTTAGGCTTAATTTTCATTGTTCTTGGTCCGGATGACCTCTCTTACAAACCAACTAAAATGCAAGAAATGATCTGGGGGGAAGGTTTTCTGTAACTTTAGAGATATAGAAAACATTCACCAAATGAACTGGTTATTAGAAAAAAGACAAACTAACATGGTTAATAAAATAACAAAAAAAAAAAAAAAATTCAGGCATTTTTACCTGGGAGCCAACTTTTATGGTGGCAGAATGAATAGGTACAAATGTCATTCTTCTTCTTGACAACATTGAGGGCCACTGTAATCATTGATTGAATTTTATGTCAAAATGATTATTAAAAAAATATGTCTATGAACTACGGAGTGAACACTAAAATCTAACTGTAACTACACCTAACCTCATTTTATAAATCTCATGATCACCCAAGGAGGTTGTGAGATAGATCATTTACTAGAGTGGAGTTACTTTAACAAAAGGGAAGCCTTACAGAACAGCTCGAATAATGAACCACCGGAAAGATGGTGGTGTTTAATCAAAATGTTTATTCTAACCAGAGGGGGGTTGTCTGTAATTTTTGAAAATATAACCAACAGTGAACTGAATATCCTCTGGATAAACACAAGCGCAGACAAAACAACAATTGTAAACTAACCAAAAGCACTTAGTTTCAGGCATTACTGCCAGAACCTCCAGGGGTCAACTCTTATGGCGCAAAATGAATACAAATTTTTCACTTTTTTTCACTTCTAAATTAAGGACCACTTAACTCATAGATGAAATTTATATTCAATGCTTGAATACACAAAAACATTGAGTCAATGAATTACAGTGATAAAGGACACCAAAATCTCAGTGTAAATACACTTAACCTCATCATGTAAATCCAATGACCACCTATGGAGGTGATGAAAAGTTTATTAGAGTGGAGAAGAGTAATCCACGGCAAAATATGGTAGTCTTTTTCTAGTTAGGGGGCTTACAGAACAACTGGAGGTATAATCCAAGGCAAAGTGGTTCAGTTTTCCACATCAAATGAAGTTACAGGCAACCCCCCCCAAGAGAGTTCTGTCCCACTTAAGGCCGTATCACACTAGCATTTTTTCTGCAAAAACGTGAAGAAGAAGAAGTGCGTTTTTCCAAGGTCAGCTTTTTCGACCATTGCGCGTCCTGGCAGAGCGTTTTTAAACTCACTTGGGAAAATTAGAACACGTTCTAATTTTTACCTTGACGCAAGAAAAATGCTAAACATAACCCTTGGGGAGGTTACAATTCAATGAAAAACCCCTAGGAGCCCTAACCTGACAGATTTAATAAAAACGCATTCCGCCAGAATGCACTGTTTTTGCAGTTATTCCTCTTCAACATTCACTACTGACCTTGAAAAAACGCAGTTTGCCTTCTTCACGTTTCAGCGTTTAAAACGCAGAAAAAATGCGAAAAAAATGCAAGTGTGATACAGCCTTAAGTTGGGTTTTCTGACTAATGTGCGTTCGTCAATTTTGTCTAACTGGCTTCAAATTGTTGGTGTTTTCATAATAAGGACTGGTAGTGAATACCATGAATACGTTGGATACTGATAACTATTATTTTATTCTTAATCGTTTTGTTATTGTTGATTTATTGCACTTCGTTTTCATTGTTTGAAAATGAAACGTCAAAATCTAGAAATGTTATCCATACCTTGTAGGCAGTCCTCGTAGCAAGCTGTTTGAAAATGCGTGATAAAACGGTCACACGCAAATCTGATACTTACTAACCTTGAATTGTGGTGGTTGTCAAAATGTGAACAGAATACCTATATGAACTATTACCCGAAATGGTGTTGGTTAAAGGGGGTTTGGAACGGATCCAGCTATTGAATGAGGGTGCATGTTATCATTAATTAACTTTTCATTATTTATAAGCTTTTTTGTTAGTCTTGATTTTGACCTGTCTCTTTATTTTAATTTTGAGTGCATTATCACTTACTACATTTGTCATCTTTCTATAATTTGAGACGCTTCAGCTGATATCCTAATGAAGTTTCAAAGGAAATTTAAGAAACCTCTGAATCAAAAAATCCTTGTGCGTTCACATTTTTTCTCAGTGCAGGCGATCTATCTTCTTATACCTGGTTAACGGTAATTAGGACCACAATACCACAAGTATCCCTTAGGTCTGACGTCTGGACAAGTGAACTCTCTAGTAGGTTTTAGCTTGGAGTCACTCGAAATGTATAGCTAAACGTAGTGAAGCTGTATTTACAATGAGGTACTTGCACACTTTTTTTTATTGCAGAAATTAAAAGTAGATGGGATTTATGGGTGAATGGCGAAAAAAAAATTTTGTCGTCTCTATGATTTTCTAAAATAATTAAAGTTTGAATTTCAGAGAGCCCGTCAAAATGGCCGTGGCAGCTGACTCCGCCCACTTTCTAGTCACACATCATAATTCATGTTTTTATCAACTGATAACAGCAAGGCGCTATTTCATGTCATTTGTTACGCTGTTTTCGTGAATTCGCTTTTGATTGATTCTTCATTTTATAGGACCTAGTCCAGAATTTTGTAGCATTCTAGTGTTTTCTAGTATTTCTACAAGTATAGTATAGTATCTGTTCACGAGATGGACAGGCATGACAGAAGTTACCACTTGAAGGAGGGCTATGAATAGGCAACATAGCATGAATGCAACTTCTTTTAATTTACCGCCTCTAACATTATTCAGGCAATGCCAGTTTACCTATGTCGTCACTAAAACTCGACTTTCGATTCAAAAGGAGTAAAGGTGACAAAGTAAGTAAACTTCATCTGGTACTTATTTAAACAGTAGGTATATACCTAGGTAATGCAGTTGTAACTACAAAAGTAGAAAATTCTATACTTAGTAGGTAGATGCATAGTGAAATGGCCTTTTTGAGAAACGTTGCACAAAAACAAATTTTCTCCTTCGGGTTCAGGACGCATATTTTCTGAATATATATATATATATGCGTCGAGTTTATTGTAGCATAGGAGCTTCCGGGAATTTTTCATATTTTTTCGGTGATCATAGTCTCATTTCTTGATGCCTATAGAGGGACTCTACGTCGAAAGAAAATTTTTTGGGCGATTTAGTATGTAGTCAGAGCATACGGCTTTTACTGAAAAACGATGTTTTCGAGAAATAATCAGCTCGCAAGTTACCCCTCAACTTTCCTCGCAAAACGGATCGAATGGGTGCATTCCTGACATATTCAATTAACAAAATCTGAAGGAATTTCTTGCGACAACGTTTGACCCCATCCAACAGACTCCTTTTATGAACAAGTCATTTTACCAAATTTTCGTAGATGAAACTATTGCAGTAGCTCTACTGAAATGAAATTTTATTAATTTGTTACATAAACTTAAGAAATAAGTTCAGGTGCCCAAAAGTAAGGTCTTCCTCCCGGTTTTTCCTTGCAGAGACGCTTGCAAGAACATAAGGAAGGGCAATAGAGCCTATATATTATACAGGCTTTTGTTCACTATTAAAGTTTTATTACCTATACTGTTTAGTGATGCCATGTGCACATCTCTGTTATGCAACAAGATGTTTAAAGGATCACCAGAAATAACGATAAAAACAAATTTTTCTCAAGTTTAGTTGGTAGCAGGGTGGAAATTGTGCCACTCTCTTGGAGGAAGTGAAACGTGACTTCACACGCTAGTCAGCCATTCACAGAGCGTTCTCAGCGCCTTCCCCCTCTCCTGATTTTCAAATTCAATTTTAATTAAGAAAATAAATGTTTTTATTGGGTTTCATTATATATTTGTGAATCGGAGATGGTCTAGAGTACATTAAAAGAGGTTTCTGGCCAAATTTCAGATGATTGCAAGTTCCTCATTGATTGAGATAGATATGCATGAAAGAAAAACTTCAGTTTGTACAAACTTCAGGGGTTGATTTTAGAGGTCATCACTAAACAAAAGTTCCTCTTGAACTTAATTTTTTTTTTTTACACTTTTTTCGAACTTATCTCATTTTTAAGATCTTTTCGCATATTCTACCTTATGACATTAAAACGGTAATAGCTCCCTTTATGATCTCTGTAAAATCAATCATGAGGTGACCTTTGTATTCAAATTTTTGGGTAATTCGGAATCATCTCAAATTGTAAAATTAACCCATGAAAAAGGCAATCCCTTAGCTATTTTTTGATCAGATTGAAAACAAAGGATATAATCGACCATAACACAACATCCCTGGTGCATCGTGCCCTTAAGGAGGGGAACGGATTACCGGTATAGCGTTTCGGATAGTTTTATTCGATTCTTTGTGATAATATCTGTCAATGACAAACAAAAAATAATCACTGTAAACTGAAAGTTTTCGAGGTATCGAGTTTTTAATATTTCATTCCTTTATATGCTACCTTTTTGGGTTTATAAAAATTTATGTCGAGCTTCTAGGATCAACTAGATGCCAAATGTGATTTATAACCCTTTCATCAAGGTCCAGTAGTTTCGGTGATTTTTTATTTATTCGATTTTTGTATTCTACGCTTCTGGAAACGTTAACCAACAAATTTTGAGGGGGGGATTATTGAATAATGAACCAAAAGGCACTTGAGCTATTTTTCTACCACCCTCCCTTATCCTCGACTCTATTGGAATTCTTGAGATGGTCTGCAATGTTTCATCGTTTGCCTTCAGCTTTTAATCAATTTAATTGGTTTTTTATTAACGAACCAAGGATAAAGTTTTCCGTAGAATGTTGTTTTGATCAATTCTACCTATGTTTCTAAAGAATTTTAATGAATAATGATACCACTTCGAACAGTCTCCACCTGTGGCTCTGGTCTTCAGCCATCAGCTTTATAGATCTCTGCATGGTCTGGTGTGCTAAGAAAACTGCTAAACTTGCGTTCAACACTTTATAGCCTTTTACAACTTAACAGTTGGCGCCAAAGTGTAACATACGATTTTCAGGCCCTGAGGATACCCTCAAAGAAACGTTGGACAAACCTGAGGATAAAGAAGAGGGAAAGGAAGGTGACAAAAAAGACGAGAAAGGATCTGAAGGTAACAAGACTCGTGATGGTACTGACAAGGATGACAGTAAACCCAAAGACAACAAACCCAAAATTCTTACCATCAAGGAACCCATCCAGTCAAAGGAAGAAACCTTAGCAGTTCAATCGATGAGTGAAAAACACTTAGACCAAGCTCAAGCAAAGTAAGTTATTTCCTTTTTTCCAAACTGATATTGATGTAGCGAAATACTCCGAACCGTTTGCGCACGTGAATCGTGTTCCAACCGTTTTCAGTTCAGGAACTCAACACTCGCTACGGTGTTTTCCACGGGTTCATGAACTGAGTTCAGTGAGTTCATGAACTTTTCAGACCTGCTCGGGGATAGGGTTGAGAACTCGAACTGAAGGAAACCTTTCGTAACCTTCCAAAAATCTCATTTCACTGCGAAACTTCACGCTAAATTAATTGTTCTTGTTCCTAACTTGTTCCTCACTTCTTCACTTCTTTGTTCATTCATTCTTTCTTCATTCGTTCTCAATTCATTCTTCATTTATTGTTCCTCACTTGCCTTGCAAGTCATGAATCTCAATAAAATAGTGGGGGGGGGGGGGGGATTCTTTCTAGAAGAATCGGATTCGAATTCGGAAGTATATACTTCAATAGCAGTTTGGCAGTGGGGGAGGACTTAGATCAACAAGAATTTGAGGCGAATAGAGTCATGCCTAAGAACATCAATGGATAAGATTTTCGCAATTATTCTAATTTAGTACCCTTCAAATGCTCTGCTTAATACTTTCCTAAATTTCATCCTGCATTGAGATGTACCTAACTGATGGGAAGTTGTGCTGGACCTCCAAACCCCAAGGAAAAAAATTTTTTTGTCTACTGTTTTTCGTGGTTTCTGTTGAATTACCAGTATCGTCCACTGTTATCTTTATTTTATTTCATTTCTTTTATGGTTCTGCTAGAGGCAACAGTGCCATATCCTTCGTTGCTGCTAGTAGAGGTTAATTTTATTTTTCTATATTGTGAAATCCTCAGAATTAAAAAAAGTTAGTTTTGTACTGTTGGTTTTGCAAGTGCCTTTCGACCATTGTTTCTCCTTCATTACAGAGATGGCATGTAGGAGATTTGCAAACTTCTATCCTGTTCTAGTAAGACTACAAATAATCATGCCTGATAGCAGTGGCGTAGTTTGAGGAGTGGCTAAGTTCGTTGTATGGATTCAATCAACATTAATAATTTACGCTTCTAGCTTCAGTAGGTACCTAACATCTTCAATTGGAGAATGTAATTCGTACTATTATTACGAATCTGGTTACCCAGCAACTTTAGACGCTCTTAGAAAAATAAAGAAACTTATTATGTTCGTTTGTGTAGGGGCAAAAAGGTGTGGACCATACTGTACCCCACGGAGAGGAGTAAAATCACCTAGTCAACGAAATGGAAATGTGGATACTGCAAACTGAAATCAAGTCGTTCCCTACTACCTTCTGGGGCTTGCTCATATGCGATTTTTCCCTAGTAAAATATCCATTGTTTAGTATTCACCAAAATTCCCCTACGTTTCACTACCTACTTGATCAAGCTTGGTTGTTCGATCCAAAACAGTTTCCCACATTCTTTTATTAATTTATGATGGATGACATACGGTTTGCACAAAACCCATATAAAAATCCCAGTTGAAATAAAGCAAAAGTACAATATAAGCCTTCAGTCTTCGTATACTCAATAACAAGTTGGTACTAGAAATTAATACTAAAACTATAAAATTTAATTAAATTGACTGTTGCCCCTCCATAAGAAGCGACTTAGCTACTACGCCACTGCCCGATAGACAACGAAAGTTGTCCCTTCCTATTTACATTCATCAGCTGCAGCTTTGGCATACCTGCGAACCTAGAGTTTGCTTGGCCTCAACGAAAATTTGGCCCTGAGCTCAACCGTCTTCATTGTGGATGGTATTTCACTTCCACGCTTGACTAGAGCATCGGCTTTCTCATTTCCACAAATCCACAATGGCTCGGCACCCATCGGTGTGCTTCCTTCCATCCCTTGCTGATTAAGTTATCCATTTGCAATGCAACTGAGCAAGCTAAACTGTTTTTCAATGGACATGGACATCAAGTGGATGTTGATGTCTCTATTGCAGATTAGGAGTAAATTAAGAAAACATTTTGGCATGTTGGTATGCTGCTTGATCTCAGAGCGTCATAGTTTCTTGCCGAGGGTGAAAGTCGGACGGAACATTTAAATCAACAAAACCTAGCTCCAGCTTTTCGCTTGTCCTGTGAACCTGCCTTATATTCATGTCTATTCAGTTTCAGGGTATAGATTAGAGATTGTTACTAGGGTTATGGGTTTCAGACCGAGAATCCCAAGGTTCGGTAGTCTGACTTGCTACCATCATAGCTCTTCATGGAAAGGTAGTATTCAGACATCTTCAAATTAAATTTCATACACTGGATGTAGTAAGGCCCTCTCTATCCGCCAGTCCATCTGGTATTTAAGCTGCAGCTTTTGACTAAGCACCCTCTAAAATCTTGTGGATCACCTCATTCTGGCCAGTTCAATTTTTTTTTTTTTTGAGCTGTTAGTGTAAACATTAATACAGCATAGTTATAAAGTGGCTGTAAAGATAGAGGGAGACGTGGAACAGCTTGTCGGGTACTAATAAACAAAACACTAGTTGTGGTGGTTAGTATCTAATTGAATGGGCACCATTTTCAAAGAATTGTTATATATTAATACGTTTTAGGGTAGGTAAACATCCGGTTTTTCATCCTATAAAACAATTTCATAGGTATATTAGAAATAATTCGAGTAAAGTTATCGTCAAACCCTGCTTTTCTAAATCTCCCATTCCTATTTTGTTGTAGAATCGATAGGTATAACCTGAATGACGAACAGAAGAGGCGACACGAAAAAGCTCTCAACGCATTGGAAAGCTTTGTTTTTGAAGCTAGAGCAAAACTTGATTTGAAAGAATACCAATCTGCTGCAACTCAAGAGGAAGCTGATGCCATCCTTAAATCTTGTTCAGAAGTGAGAAATTGAAAATAAATACGTCACAATTTAATGTCTCAATGTCTACAATAGTAAAGATACAATGTGATTAGACACATGGTAACCTGGTCCTTAATTTTTGAATCTTACTGTTCCCAGTTATCTGACTGGTTAGACGAGAATGGATTTGAAGCTGATGCCGATACGCTGGAAAACAAATTGAAGGAGCTGAAGAAGCTCACTTACAAGGTATGGGACCGTGTGAAGGAACACCAGGAGCGTCCTGATGCCCTTGCAGCACTGAATTCTGTTGTCAATGGCAGCTTGACTTTCCTCAACACCATCAAGAACGCAACAAAACGTGCAGAATCTGAAATGGCGGACATTTTCACTGAAGTCGAAATCTCTTCTCTGGAAAAAGTCATTAAGGAAACTGAGGTGAATAAATTGACAGATACTAGTATTAAGTAGGTCGACGTTGTTATGTACCCAGAGCAACTCTCTCATGTTGATAAGTTTGATAGCAGCGTCATCAGACACGAATTAAAGCCAAACTAAGTTACTCGCGACGAAGTTGTCAACCTCGCGTGGAGTTTTCTTGATAATGATAAGTTCGAAATTGACCTAATTCTACTTTTCGTGTAAACTGATATAAAGTTCTTTATTAACTTACGTTTTTTTCTTGGTCAATAAACATGTGAGTTCATTGGGTGATCTTCCAGGCCTCCAGTTAATCCAGTTAATTGTTGCCAAGTCTGTTTGCCATAGCACAATTCGTGTTCAAACTTGTCATAAATGAATCGCTAGTTGTGTATAACCCCCTTTTTTTCTCTTTTATTAATTTTCTCATTTATAACACTGAGCAAACCTGTTGCACAAGGAAAGTTGTAGCACAATTCTATGTGGTTGCCACCAGAAACACGAACGAGGTTGAGGCGGTATTCAAATTGAAGCCAAACACGCTCCAACATGTCGGTTGTCACAGACGCCATTGTGATGCGAGTCTTCAACTCTTCCAAGGTTTTAGGCATTGGGGGAACAAAGACTTTATCTTTGACATAACCCCATAGAAAAAAGACTTCTGAGGGCTACAAACAAAAATGTTTTGAACTGCCTCAACTCTTTCTTGAGGCATGTGAGACTGACCGAGACTCTTTCCCTTACACAAACAACCTCTTTCCTCGAACTGTCGATGCCACCTACGATTGTGGGATGGATTCGGCCAATAATTGTGACCAAACCGTTGTCGAAAATCACGCTGCACTGTCACGATAGATTTTGTTGCTTCAAATCGCAAAACACAAAACGCTTTTTGCTGCTGCGTAGCCATGGCAAAACCAAAAACAAAACAACCGATTTTTCATCAACTCTCGATATCACTTATCGCTCGCTAGCAGAGCACTCTGTCGGCCGCTATTAGATTTGTGACAATGTCACCTTTGAGTAAAAAACCGGGAAAACACCGCTCATTTATTTAATTCAAAAATATTCTTTGTGAAAATCAGTGTATTCTTTATGAAACACCCTGTATAGTAACTCGATAATATTTGATTATGAAATGAAACTTTCAATCAATCTTTCGCGAGGAAATAGTTTTTTTTATTAAGTTGTTCATACCTAAATTTGTATTGTTGTCAACTAGATGAGTTTTTAATTATTTTGTTCATTTGATTCTCCTTTTCAGGATTGGGTGGAAAAATCAGTGGCAGAACAGAACGAACAACCTCTCAACCAATCTCCTAAGTTATCAATCAAACTTATTATGGAAAAAATGGCTAATCTGGACAGAGAAGTAAGGAAATTAGCCAATAATCCCAGACCGACTGTCTTTGCTCTTAGTCCACCTTTGTACTTCGTGATGTTTCAGGCTTTTCTCCTACTAACCTCGTCATTATTAACAATATACTATATCGTTCCAATATGAAATCAATGTTTGCTTTCTCAATTCCAAGTTTCTGTTTGATCGCTAATATTAGTATTCTATTATGTATTAGAACAGTCACAGCAACAGTATCAGTGATGATTAATATCCAGGCTATAATTTGTTGTGCTATTTTATACAAATGTTGGGGAGCTAAATCGAATCATATACTTTGAATGAAATACATATAAGAAGCGTTTTTACATAATATTTTGCTAATCTTAGTTGACAAAAAGGTAGAGAAATTAAGAGATTCTATGGTCCAAGTGTACGAGTTACACTTAGTTCACCATAGTGACACTTACGTAACCTGACGTTTCTATAAAATGACTCACTGATCACAACTTTTCCCCGATGAACCGCCGTTTTGAGAATTTTATAATGTAAATGTAAAACCCTGAATCAAATGGGTTTCGGCAGATTCTGATTGAACTAATATTAAAGTGCCTAGATGATTTTGATAGAAAAAGTGCACTTTTAGCCATCTTTCTGCTGCCCCCGTTTTGTATTATAACTGTTTTGAGATGGCAGAATGACATTTACTGAAGGAACAAAATTTTCAAAATATAATTCTCCTGAAACGAACTGCTCGGTATTAGGTCATAACTAGGTGTAAAAATGGTATAAATGTAGTTGGTAAGGGGCATTGGGTTGAAGAGTAGGTTTTCTGACTATTCAGCATTTCCCCAATAGACTTCAGATCGCCAAACTATCTATGGCTCGAAGAAAGACAAAATGAAGCTCAATCATTTACGTTGTGTGTATCTAGAGCGTGGGAAAGACTACTAACTCAATGAAATTAAATTTTCACTTACATATTTTCTATAAAATTGTTTTTCTTTCTTTTAGGTGAAATACCTGGTTAACAAAATGAAATTTTGGAAGCCTAAAGTCCCACCTCCCACTCCTGAAGACAAACCAAAAGGTTAGTGAATCGTCAATAACATTCTAGTTTCAATGTCATTCCTTTGCTACATATTTCACATTTTGATTGGGATTGACCAATTATCGTATAGTGGAATGGAATTTTGTAGAATCTATTTTAAAAAGGCCTATATTCAAGCAAGTTAATCATGGTCCCCGATCTGTGACATTATAAGTTCTTCGCACCAATGGGGCTTGTTGACAACTCTGCCAGACTTACTGATACACTCTAAAAGCCAATCTTGCAGCTCTACTTGTTATCATTTCGTACTTACCGTAATGTGTTTTCAACATCTCCAGTTATCACCTCCATCAGTTACCACATGAAAAAGTTAACCAAAAAGGATGGCTCCCATAATGTGTCTAACCAACGATCATTGAAAGTACTCGTACCCAATTCAGTAGAAGGAAAGCGGACTATAATACTTGGAGATACTGAATGTAACGTTAGGCAAACTTCTAGGTTTCTCTATTATGCGGAGTTTTAAAATGTAGGTAGGGGAAAGTCTGGTAATATGGGGAGGAACGGAAATAGTGTCTCTCGAGTGTTAACTTCTGTTTAAACAAGTTAGAACTCAATCAAGTGACGCTCCTTGATATTTTGAATCAAATAAATCAATGCCGCACACCTGGATGACACAGCAAAGAAAGTGAAATTGCCATTATATAGTGAACATTATAAATTTTTGGTTTGTTAGTAAATGCTCGGGCAGCTGTAAATCTGCACCCCTATGTTTTTTTGAAAACCTGCACCCGAATGTAAACCTGCACCCCTACGTTTTTTGAAAACCTGCACCCCGAAGGTTTCTGACGATCAAGTGTTGGTTAACAAATTTACACACAAATTAATGTCAGAGATAAACTGTAATCTCTTCACCATCAAAATCATGGTAGTTGTCAAAAATCAAAAATTGTCGTCAAATATTACAGAAAAAATTATCTTATCGTTATATTTATAAACACCTAAAAAATCATGAACGCACTTTTTTCAGTTTTTCGCTTATAACTCGTAAACGACGCATCCTACAGAAAACATCATACCTGACTAAATTAAAGAGCATTAAATTCTGCGTCCAATGACCTACTCAAACACCCGAATCGGTTCAGTGGTGTAGCCGCAATCGTGCGTCAAAGATGGGCAATTTTTACCAACTTTGCTAAAAACTCCACTTATGTCACTTTCAGACAGCTGTAACATCTAAACGGTCAATCCAATCAAAACACGTCATAGAATAAAAGTTGTAGAGCATCAAATTTTAATTTGAGTAGACACCTTAAATTTCAAATTCAGTACCAACAATCTCCACAAAACGGGATTTTCTGATTTTCCGCCAAACGCGTATCAGCTGAACTTGTGAAACAGTAGTCGGACAAAAAACGTGAACGTGTTTGTAGAGGGATAGAAGAAAGAAAAAAGTTTTAAAAAAGCTAGAATTGAAAAAGAAGTTTAAAAAAATATTAAAAAATAAAAACTGCAAAATTAGGTAGGTACCTAATAATATAAAGGAAATGAATGAATGAATAAATTCAATAAATGAATGTAGGGAATTATTGAAGTTATACTTCTTTGCGCCCGTTAGACACTTTGGGATGGGATGTTGGTCGAGAAACCGCGTCACGCTGAATTTTAAGAACTATCGGATGGGATGTCACGCTGAAAAGTAAGAACAAATTTTTAAGAACTATCGATTAATCGAGGAGGAGGAGGAGGAGGAGGGAGGAGGAGGAGGAGGAGGAGGGAGGAGGAGGAGGAGGGAGGCGGAGGAGGAGGAGTGAGGGAGGAGGAGGAGGAGGAGGAGTTAGACCCTTTGGGATGGGATGTTGGTCGAGAAACCGCGTCACGCTGAAAAGTAAGAAAAAGTAAGAAAAGTAAGAACAAATTTTTAAGAACTATCGATTCATAATATATAAATTATAATTAATAAATTATAATAAATTTATAGATTATTATTATAAATTTATAAATATTATAATTATAAATTTATTATAAATTATTATAAATTTATAAATTTATAATTATTATAAATTATAAATTTATAATTTTTAAGAACAAATTTTTAAGAACAAATTTTTAAGAACTATCGATTCATAATATATAAATTATAATTAATAAATTATAATAAATTTATAGATTATTATAATAAATTTATAAATATTATAATTATAAATTTATTATAAATTTTTATAAATTTATAATTATTATAAATTATAAATTTATAATTTTATTATTCATAATTTATTTATTAATTATAAATTATGGCCACAGAAGTATAACTTCCACCGTGTGGTCCGACGCACACCGATTTTTTTTTTTTTTTTACATTTTGAACGTGATCGAAGTAAAATGTGATCGGTTCGGCAGGAAGTTATTTGTTCAGAGGTTTTTTTTGCTTGTTAGTCTCTCCCCTCCTAAGGCTCAAGGTCTGGTCAGCGACCCTCTCCCTCTCAACAAAAGGGTCCCGCTACGTCCCTTCCTTCATGGCCATACCTTCAGATCCCCAACTCAACAGAACCCTCACAAGTTGGCAGTTTATTTTGTGCCTCTGCGGTCGACTGACAGTGTTTAGTGTTTCGCGTGGAGCGCTGAAACGTTTTTTTCGGTTTTCAACGCCAGTTCAGTTTAGCGAAGTGACGTAGTTTTGAAACTCGTTTTTTATCTGTCCACAATGAGCGGAGGGAA
The DNA here is from genome assembly GCA_030762985.1 of Adelphocoris suturalis. Lineage (NCBI taxonomy): Eukaryota > Metazoa > Arthropoda > Insecta > Hemiptera > Miridae > Adelphocoris > Adelphocoris suturalis. Next base: position 50,263,131 of record CM061048.1, read on the forward strand.
GTGTATTTTTTGTGACTGAAGTTTATTTGTGGAAGAGGTCACGACAGTAAAGGCAAGGGGAATTGCGAATTTCATTAAGCTCAGCAAAGAAAGGAAAGATGACCATTACAAGACTCTGCAGGGGCTCAATTCAGTAGCTGTTCACGAGAGATGTAGGAAACTTTACGTGAGGGAGAGGGTTGCAACAAAAGAGAGTGGGGGTACTCGAGCCAAAAGACCGTCAGGAACAGTATTTGATTTTAAGAAAAACTGTGTGATATGTGGGCAGGATGCATCAACTGAATTTCTTAGAAAGAACGTGAAAAAACCAGTCGGGCGACGTGACTCCGTTCATTGTGTGGAAACATTGGAATTCAAGGATTCTCTCGTCACAGCAGCAGAACGGAAGGGAGAAGAGGAGGTGTTGAGACGAATTCGTCTTGAATCTGATCTGGTTGCAGCTGAGGCTCGGTATCATGCATCGTGTGGAAAACAGTTTTTGAGATTTAGAGAGACACCAGCCCCTCATCAGAGAGGCAGGTAGGCCTGAGGAAGAGAGAGTGACCCAGGCATTTAATTACTTATGTCAATATATAGAGATCAACGAAGAAAAGTGCCAATTCACTCTGCCCGAAATCTTTAAGGGATACACAGGCTACATTCCAAGTGACAAAACCCTGAAAACCCGGCTGGAAAAGAAATACGGCGATAACATTATTGTGACACCAAAAGATGGCGGCAAGCGATTTATATTCATCATTATTTCATGTATTACATTCACAAGTTGTTTTTCATTTTTTTTTCTTTTTTTCATTTTTTGTATTACAATACATAATTCTACTATATACAATGCAGTTCTATGATGTGTAATCTTAAGACAATCATGTTAGTAATTAAAGACTAAGAAAGAAAGATTAACTTTTATTCTTGCTACCTTGGTCCCTATACATTTTCTCAATGAGCTACTTTTATGATGACGTCAACATGGAATTTTAAATTTCCTACCTACTTCATTAGGTATTTCACGTACTTTCTCGATATAATTCAGGAAAGTGAACTAAGGCATTGGTCGTATTAGATTAATACACATGATGATCAGATTACAGGTAAGTTCTGTTCACAAGCTCTGCTGTGCATTTGGCGAAAAACCGGAAAACCCGTTTTTTAGAGATTGTAGGTACTGAATTTGAAATTTAAGGTGTCCACTCAAATTGAAATTTGATGCTCTACAACTTTTATTCTATGACGTTTTTTGATTGGATTGACTGTTTAGATGTTACAGCTGTCTGAAAGTGACATAAGTGGAGTTTTTAGCAAAGTTGGTAAAAATTGCCCATCTTTGACGCACGATTGCGGCTACACCACTGAACCGATTCGGGTGTTTGAGTAGGTCATTGGACGCAGAATTTAATGCTCTTTAATTTAGTCAGGTATGATTTTTTCTGTAGGATGCGTCGTTTACGAGTTATAAGCGAAAAACTGAAAAAAGTGCGAAAATTTTGAGGTTTTTTGGCTACCAAAAGTTAAGCTCACCACCTGCGATGGTGCAAACTCAGATTACATGCATTTAGGACCATTAGAAGGTATTAAAACCATCCCCAGCTTTCCCCAGATTACGCCGACTAAAAATCCTCTTTTTACTGGCCTAGAAACATGAGGCTGCACTTTAAGCAAAATAGTTTTCATGAACTGTAGAATAGTCAGTCGTCGTTCCTGGAATTTTCTAATCGTTGATTCAACCCATTTCTTTTTCTTTCGTGTGTTCGTGCGGCAAAAACGCGTGTACAGATTTAATTAATTTTCACATACACTTTGCCCTGGAATCCTAACAGTTTATTCAAAATCTTATATATGTTGGGGTGAGGTCTGTGAAACTCGTTTTTGAAGTGAACGTGGAATGACTCGCAACAGTTGGTTGTTCTATTAGAATCCGACGTTCTGCTGCCCCGAAGCGTGGGTGGATAGACAGCATTGTGGGAGACGTAATAATCGTGTACGTATGTTGCATACCTGTCAGCAGCAGTGCTTCTTGGCATATTTGAAACCCATTCACGAAAACCGTCCTCCACTTGGTTGCATTCAGGTTAGACATCCAAAACGAGCAATGTAACCATTGCCCAACTCGCTGTCTTTTTCATTGTAGTCAGTAATGAGCCCTAGGCCTTGCACTTAACGATACCTGTAATTACGAATATTAAATATTTTCATTGTATTATACTTACGTATACTTAAAGTATGGGTATGTTATAAATTCTGGTTATTTCTTAAAGTTGGGCGAGGTGGAATGTGCATCCAACCTTGTCAGCTTCAGGCCAAGTGGCTGTACTTGCATTGATGACTGCTTTTTCAAAATCACTCACGCATATCGAGGGAGATAATGGCATATTTAGTTACTCACATTTGTTGCAAACCACTTGAAGGCACTTTGTGTACACCCGCTGTTCTTTGAAAGGGAGCAAGCAAAAAATCAGGGGTATGTACATCCCCACGGCCATGAATCGTGAATAGTTGTTTGAAAAACTTTCGGCAATCATTGAAGGTACCGTCAACGTAAATTAAGTCACATTTTGCTAAACACTTCAGATTGGGAGAGAGCAGGTGAAAACCACAAAATTGTCCAACTGATTTATATGCAGTAAGAACTCATTTCCCTTACTAGTGACAGTAGAAATCGTGTGAAGTGCATCGTAGACCTCTTCGACATTTTTTGGTAACCTCGGAATCCGGTTTCCCTTACTGTTGTAGAACACGCGACAAAGGTTACCTACCCAATTCTGCACAACTAACGTCAATCGGAATTTTCAAGAGTGCTGTTCGAACTATCTGCAACAAATGTGCCTCATATTCCACCATTTGAACGGTGAAAACATAACTTTTGAATTTGATTTTTCAATTTTGACAATCAGTAAACAGTAATAAGGAAAACATCCTTTGAAGGACGAGTTGGAATATTAGCCTCCGCTTTTCGTTTCACAGCAGCTCGTTGCTAACATCGTTATTTTTCTTTTTCAGCTGCTTTGTGACAATGAGCTCCAGCAATTTCGGCCACTTCCTATCGAACCGTTTTTACAGCACATTTGCGTTTTTTATTGCACCGTTCAACACTCGTCCACCTTCTTTCTCCCGATTTCAAAAGTTGTTGGAAAACAAAATGAAAACCACTTACAAACAACACGTCGGTCCCCCATTCACTGCCACACCGCACAACAGAACTTGTGATCTCGCTCATTGCTAATTTGATACTGACAATAAGAGTCACAGATAGGTACAAGTCGTATGACCCAAGGTGAGCGCTGGGCCCTCATGTTTGATCAGGTGCAGATTTACAACTCCTCATTGGGACACTTAGCCCCGTCTTACACCTGACGGGAACGGGCCCGGCCCTTTCGTTTCGGCGCCTTTCGGCGAGTCCGCATTTTGGGAGAACACGAAGAAATAAGTGTATCGACTTACATCTGAGCGAGAGCCCCGCGATGGGGGAAAATTGAGCCCGCCGCATGTTGTGGGAGCTCGGTGCCCGTCCGACGGGAGTGGCCAACAGGTAGAAATGAATCTCTAGTCCTACACCTGCCGCCGACGGAGACGGGCGTTTTTGTTTGAATTTTGTTGTTTGAAAAATGGATGTATGCAGAGTGGGAGCTACGGGCCCGCTTAAGTGTAAGCGAACACTGCGACGGTGTTTCCCCGTCTGTCAGGACGGTGTTTTCCCGTTCCCGTCAGGTGTAAGCCCCGCCTTAGATGTCACGGGTGCTGACTTACATTTCCAGACTGGCGCACCTTTCACTTCCCCTCACCTTGGGTGCAGGTTTGTCGTCGCCCGAATGCTCACAGTTACTAAAACGATGGACAACTTGGAAGAGTAGGTTTCCATGAGTCAATCGGCATAATCAGTTTTGAGAACACTTGCTCCCGAATGATGCCACCACTGCTTTATTTCAAAATGGCACTGCCGGGTAGTATGGGGTTTTGGGGTTCGGGTATTACCCCACTCTATATCAAAATATGTTGATTCGGCCCTCTATGAAAACTAAATGAATGCTGAGCCTTCTCAATTTTTCAAATGAAGAAGCTGATTTATGCCCTTCAATGAGTGCAGTTCAAGTCATCATTGAGTCAAAAAGTCCTCCAGTAGTAACATCTCATTTCTACTGTAACGTTAGATAGTTACCCGACAATTACCCGACTTTCCCCTATAATGAAAAGTAAATGTTTTGAGAAAGACAAACAAATGAATTCTTTACTTATAATGTTCACTAATGGAGAGCGAGAGTGAGTACAAGCCAAGCGATGAACAAACATGGAATGATGAGAGAGCGGGAGGTAGGGAGGGGCATATTGGATCAGGGAGGGAGGTACTGCGTTAGTCAACTAACAAAAAACACAGTACACACTATTTTACTGAAAAGTGGCTCAGAGGAACCCACTATGTGTACATAACTGCTGTAAGTATGTTATAGTTCATTGATCAGCAGAGCTGCAATGTACTTTCCCAGGTAGCAAAAGTGGACTCACTGAGTTTCAATGTCCTTTTAAGGTAGTACAATGAGGTGAGGACTGGCGGAGTTTCAATAGTTTTCGGTGGAGTTGCTGCGACCCCACCAATAGAATTATTTATTTATTTATTTGAGATTAATGGCATAATTGTAAACCGATTTCGTTATAGATGAAACGGTGAATACCAACCAAACAAACAAGACGGATATTCCAGTTGAACAAGAGCTGCCAGATCTGGCAGATATGCCTACGATAGAAACACCGGTGCCTGATAGTAATGCTAGCTCTTCAACGCCAGAAGACAGAGGTAAACTTTTTTTAAAATTTATCATACTAACTAATGTTTGATTGCAACGCTCAAAGAGTTATAGCGAATTTCTTCAACTGCTGTATTGGATAATATCCATTTCACGTTGCATGATATGTACAGGTTGGGGTAAAAGACCTTGGAAGAACTACCGAAACACGATCCGTTGGCGTCTTAATGAGCTGTGACATTTTTGAAATGTTGGTCAGACTGCCACATACCAAGTCACCTGCCCCATCACAGATCGGTAGTATATCCCAGACCAGTGGTGATGGTGATAGAGCTACATTTTAGAAAGTTACCTGGAACCCAAAAATAAAATATATGTACCTTCGCAAATTTATAATTCCAGTCCATCAACTTGATCCTACAAAACATTTCATTGCTGTATGATCGACTCGGAAATTTTCACTAAACAAGTTTCCACCTGGTTTCCTAAGATACCTGGGCAGACATATTCAAGGGGGAAAGTAAAGCTCTGCTAGAACAAACTGTATTGGTATATTTGATTTGCATCATCCTACGTGAACAGTAATGTTTCCATTAGTCTAATTCTAAATGCTATTAACATGTATCATGTTTTAGCCCTGGGGTCCTAGCAAATTTTGCGAGTCAATTTTTTTCCGCGCACGAAACATATAGTGTTACAGTGATTTCCGCCTACAACCGAGTCGTTGCTAGGGAAATGGCACTTCGTCGTTTTTCATCCCACAAAATTCGTTGACCATTCGTTCGAAAGCTCTCGATTTATCCAACAATATTATGTTAACTACGGCGAAGTGCGTGTCCAACAAACTGAGTTATGAGCATGGTTATATAAATAATTGTTTACACACAGGTGATCATTCTCAATAATTGATATTGTGAACATGATTGCAACCGCTTGTTAATTTCTGATGTTTTCATAGAATTTCGAATCAATATCGAGGAGAAAACATGATACATGGTTGAAATTTTTGGTTCTAGAACAGAAATAAGTTTCTAGTTTGACTGAAAGGATTTTTAAAGTGGAAATTCCATTGGAATTATATCACCTGATACGAGAGTAGTTACTAGGCGATTTTTGCTATGTTTTACCGGTAGTGTTTTATGGAGGGCGCTGGAACTGATTTTATTATGGTAAACAGTGACCTACGTGATCAGTGACGGACCCAGAAAACCATTTGAGGGAGGGGGATCTATTTGCCAGTATCCATTTTATATAAAATTCAAATTGGTACTGAATTTATTAATATTTTCTGTTAAGCCATTTATTATTGTTCGTAAGTTTACATTGGTTATATTTGCGTATTTAATATATATTCACATAGTTTAATGTTTTGGTTAGATAGATGTACTATTTCCCTTCCCCATATCTGGCTCTCTCATTCACTTGGAATAGAAACAATATTCTAAGGACAAAAGTACCTAATGGGGAAGCTATTCATATCAAATATTAATGTAGCAATATGATCACAATGTAACAATAAATTGGTATTGCTCCATTATATCACACAAACTGAATTCTTTTCTAGAGCTCTATTCCACAATATTCATAGAAGTCCACAAAATCATTTATAGAAGTATTAACCAACACATAGCTGGAGCTTGTGCGAATGTTAAGTGCTAGAGTACATCTTTCAGAAGTACCTTGTTTATTTATGTCAATTATTGACCAGTCAAGACCATTTAGTCTGTCTTCGACCATCTTGGATGTATGGTAAATGGTTTTGATCCTTTCAGCAGAAGCAGAGGTGATAGGAGACATGGCCCAGATATTTATAAGAGACTGAATGGAAACATTTGACCAATTTATACTCTTCTAGAGATGTCCTGGCCCTTTTATTTTTGTCTGTTATTTGGTTAATATTAATATTAGGCAGATATTAATTATTTCAATATATTACTAATTTCAAAAAAAAATTACATTAATATAATGTGAAAGTTAAGGAAGATTCGCTCATCTGGTCAGGCAACCCAATTGCATGTGTTTGTACTGGGGAACTGATCTGGTATATGGATGAACCAACACAATACTCTCGGCAACTGTTTAATATAGCGAATATACACTGATAGCCTTTAACTGATGCACAATTTGAACTGAAATAGTATTATACTGACACAACTTGAACTGAATAATGTACATACAGAACTGATAAATTCTTACTCGGATTTACAAAGTTAACGAGAACTGATGGGCTAAGAGCATAAGAACCGCCAGTGCAATAAAAAAAGGAACGGAACAGCATGGTGAACAGTTTTCACATTTCCCCGATTATCCCCAATGCTACCAACATAACAGCCCATACTGACCAGTATCAGCACTCAAGTTAGGATCATGATGCTTCTCTGTCATATCACATGATTACTATCACAATTAGACTGAAATTATAATAAGAACCAACTAGTTATCAAGGAACCCATACTGGGAACTGGGTGAGGTTCAATGTCATCAACAGCCCAGACAAGCTCATAGTGAAGTGCTAAACTATCCCCCATCACCATACTCGCCATCTAGCGGATGGTGCACAAACAAACTCATCCATATAGGAAACAAACTGTGTCGGTGAAGCCGAACAGCATGACTGGATTTTCTTGTCATTAATTAATTTTAATGTAATTCCCAAGCCAATAAGTTGTTTTCTATTTGTAATACGGGAACGGACATTTACCAAATCTGGCGTTGTGTTAGGTTTTCTTGATGTGTTCCAACACACTTGTTTGTAACCTGCATAGAATAATTTTCGGTTCTTATCTGTTCATGTACAGGTGATGCTGGCAGAGCTGCAGAAGACTCGGCAAACGAACCTCTACCGCACACTGAGCTGTGAAGAAGTTTCAACTACTAAACATTCCACAAAGTTTCATACAAAATAGCAGTTGTCAACTTTACTTTTTCGAATGCCTAATTTCGGTGTTTCATCTTGATCGCGGAGCGTATTCTTCCCAAAGCATTTTACCTACATTGGATATCGATGAATTTTTGTTTCCGTGTTTTCTGTTTTGTAATGAATGTACTGTGCAAGGACTTAATGTGTGAGAAAGTTTCTCTCTTCTCTACTTACTAGTTTTATAGTACAGTGATTGATGGGAACTTGAAAGATTTATTATTTATAAATTTTTATTTCGGTGTTATTATTTAAACAAATAAATGAACGAATTGTTTCCTATGTATTCATAGTTTCCTATGAAAATGGGTCTCATTTAACTATTGTGATGTTCTTGATGATTAATTTTCTGTGAGAAATCAGTCCGGTTTTTTAAAGATATTTATTTGTATATTTTGGTGATTTGAAACGAGCTATGTTACTACAGTATTAAACCCGTTGGTTGTTTAATATGGTTTTTCATATTTGCACTCACGTATCGTATAAAAAATGTAAGAACCTCTACATAGTTTCTTCGGCAATGACCTCACCTACATCATTGACTGGCTTCCTTGAGTTGGGTGTGCACTTCCATTTTCAAGTTTCAATTATAGTATGCTTACTCAGTTTCAAAATTAGAATTATAAGTTTTTAGGGCCTGTTATGGATGTTCATATTACCTAACTTATTGGCAATGCTGTATAAAATAAGTAGGTCAGTGCTCACGAAGTGAGTCCCATGATAGCGCATTTTCTTGTAAGGAGATCTGCGTGAAATAGACGCTTCCTTCGTTGAATAGGAGACAAAATGGAATGGCTTTGGCCCTCATGCATATCTTCATCCTAGCCATGTTACAGATTACATCCATACCAAGTTCCATCAAAATTGGATGTCGGGAAGTGGCATTTAAAATGATTTTAAGAGGACATACTTACATCAATGGACAAAGTGAACACAATAGCTTTTTTCCTTTTTTTTAAAAGAAAATGCGCTACAAAAATAAAGCCAAGCAAGTTTTTTTTTTGCTTAAAGATAACAATTTGGATTTTGCACAGATTCTTGTTAGGTAGGTAACTTGTTAGCTTCGGACCATTATGGTTAGAATATCAAACCAACCAAGAAGTGGCTAAGTAGGTTACTCAGGAAACCTCTTCCTATGGGCTTCAATAATGCATACCTAGGACTACCCGCCCTGTGTTACGACCCAAAAATATTTTATGCCTAGACAGAATTCGAACTCGTGCCTTTATATTCTTTGAGAGAGAAGTTATTTTAAAGGCCCAGTTACACTGAGCGCGCATTGTTCGCAAACAGGTTTTGTGAACAGTCACGAAAATAGCGCACCGAACAATGTTAGTGAACAGCGTTTGCTCGTGCAAAGGGTCGCTCCGTCGACTTCGGTTTTTCCGCAAATGCTCATGTTACTTGCGCGAGAACATCTGTCTGGTTCTTATAAAGGGAAGTAAATGTCATATTTTCTCAGAAAGAGTGGAAATGTCCTCTTTTCTCAGAAAGAACTGCATATGTCCTGTTTTCTCAACATGAGTGGAAAATGTCCTTTTTCCTTAAAAAGGGACGCACATGTCCAGTTTTCTCAGAAAGAGCGGCAAATGTTCTGTTTTCCCCCAAAAGAGCGGCAAATGTCCTGTTTTTCAGCAAAGGCCGGCAAATGTCGTTTTTATAGAAAGGGCGGCAATGTCTTTTTTTTTTTTTTTTTAGAAAGGGCGGCAAATGTCCAGTTTTTGTAAAAAGGGAGGCAAATGTCCTGTTTTCATAGAGAGGGCAGCAATTTTCCTCTTTTCTCAGGAAGGGTGGTAAAAGTCCTGTATGGTTAGGGAAGGGCAGCACACGTTTTCCCTGTTTTCCTAGAATGAGCGGCAAATGTCCTGTTTTTTGTTAGTTTTTTTTTTCCAGGAAGGGCAGCATATGTCCTGTTTTTCATAGAAAGGACAGCAAATGTCCTGTTTTCTCAAAAAGAGCGGCAAATATCCTGTTTTCCCAGAAAGGGCAGCAATTTTCCTCTTTTTTCAGGAAGGGCGGTAAAAGTCCTGTATGGTTAGGGATGGTTAAACCGGACATTTGCCGCCCTTTCTGAGAAAACGGGACATTTGCAGCCTTTTCTGAGAAATCGGGACATTTTCCTCTTCTCTGATAAAACCGGACATTTGCCGCCCATTCTGAGGTAACTGGACATTTGCCGCCCGTTCCCAGAATACGGTACATTTGCCGCCCTCTCTGAGAAAACCGGACATTTGACGCCCTCTCTGAGAAAACGGGATATTTGCCGCCCTCTCTGAGAAAAAGGGGAATTTTTTATGACAAAGGCTTTCGCTCGTCCACCACCAAATTGAACTTACATTGCAATTCGTAAGGTCCTTTACACTGAGGGATCTGTGAAGCTAATTTAGCTTCCGAGACTGCAAGGCAGCGGAAGCTTTGTTTTCACTTTCGAAATGAAAAAAAATTGTTTGCTACAAAATCAAAATTTCTACTCGCATTTTGCGTTTCAGAACAAATGCCTCCTGAACAAATTTGGTTCCGTGTCTGTCTGTCTGTCCGTCCACATTTCCTTGTAACAGCCATAACTTCCACAATTTTGATCCGATTTTAACCAAATTTTCAGGGATCATGCGGGTTAAGCTCTAGATGGTCCCCTATCAACTTCATCATGATCGAATCAACGGTAGCTTCTGCGCAGGCGTTAATGTGAATTCCTTGTGACAGTCATAACTCGGTCAATGTTGAACGGATTTCGGTCAGATTTTCAGGGATGATGTGGGTAAGGTCCCTTGAGGGCCCATAAGACAATAATCATGATTGCATTAGCGGTACGCTCTGCGCATGCGTGAACGAATTATTCTTGTTACGGTCCTTGCAACAGCCGTAATTTCCACAATTTTGATGCGATTGTCTTCAAATTTTTAGGGATTGTGCGGGTACATGGTCCCCTATACCGAACCGTACTGTGAAGGTCACGAGGAAGCTCATATGCCATTTCCTTGGCAGTGTATTTTTCTTAATCAACCTACAGATCTGAAATTCAGATGAAGCTCCTTCGGGGCACTTCGAAAACAAATAAGAGGGAGGTACTGACAGAGGCGTACAGGTCAGCTGAGGATTCTCAGGGGCTAATTTATCTCTTTTCCTACAGTTTTTTTTCGACATTTTTCTTCTAAATTTTCCGACATTTATTCATTAAAAATTATAAAGTAGTAGGTAAGAGTAAAGGAAGCCGTAAAGGTGTGAACTCGTTTGGAAGGCGCGAGGCGCCATACTTAGGTGATATATGTCTTTTACATTATATACGGAGTATTGTAGACCAATGATCTGCGTTAGAAGGGCTATCTAATACTAATACAGAAAAGCTTTGTGTAATAATTTGCAGCGTTTTCATTGTTTTCGTAAAATATCATTTTATATAATTTTGTTTTGTGTTGGTTTTTAAAAATTAAAATTGTCCTATTCTATTAGTTATACTTTATTCTACTCTTTTGTGTACAGTTGGCACCAATGTAATTAGCCACTTGTAGTTGTCTGTACCCTATGAGGGACTGATTGTCTTAAGAACAATTATGATTATTTCATGAATTGTTCAATGGAATAAGGATTGGAAATAGGTACGCTTCCCTCCGCGCAATTTCTTCGAATGCCGCCTCAGGTCTGAATTTCGTTATAACGAAGAACCACCAATCATCCCAATATGAGACGATGACGCTTTTGGATGTAGGTATCTAACATTTAATAAGGTCTTCGCATTCGAAGCCACAGTTCGTTCCTTGTAACCTATGAATTTATTAGGACCAGGTGTCCTTTTTCGCGGGAATGATATGAAAATTGGCGTGAACGGCCAGCGAAGGAAATTGTCACCGATTACACTTGCAACTGTAATGTACGTAGTAGGAGTGAGGCTGATACCGCCTCAAATCAGCCGAAATCGCTTGCTGTTGCCACTGTGGTTGGATAATTGAATTATGTGTCTGACCTAAGAGAGCTGTCTGAACTACATATGTAAGTAGGTAATTGAAAGAGAGTTTATAGGAGCTTTAGGTCGACATTTTTCCTGCATCGTACGTAGGCACTCTTATCATTGATACCTTTTACGGCCTGAATTAGCCAAAATAATATCTATTGCTCTCTCGGAGGAATTCAAGTGATGGTATTCATAACCAATAAATCATCTACCAACCTAGTCGGCTGAGAGCTAAAGGGTAGGTACCATAAGGGGTAAGACTACAAGTTCAACTTTACTCACTCTTGGAACGAATAGTGGCCAAATGAATATCTTGGGTATGTATTAATAAATGAAATTATACCCATCCTATGCACAGAAACTATTCAGCATTTTATTCGCTAAATAAAAGCAAGAAATAAATTGAAATTTCGAGCCTTCTGAAATCTACATGAACCAATCGTTCTCGCATGTACTCATTTCAGTACATAGATTTCTTAAATAGGTAGGTACCTAGGTACCAACCGATTTTTGTTACCTACGTAGTTTGTGTACCTACCTACCTTAACCTTAATATTGTGACGTGAATGAATCATTTTCAACCTCCAGTTAAGTGGAAAATTAAAGTCATAAGCTGATGAAATTTAATATCGTTGATTTGTCAAGGTGACAATCGAAAATATCACTCAACATTTACAATCCAGGTATAAAGGTTTCTCTTGAATATGTTGTTATTAAAACCAAACATTATATCCTTCCTGCGGATTCAAGTGATGATGCACAATAAAAATTGTTTTTTCCAACAATAATCGCTTCAACATGGACGTTCCTCGTTCCTCCTGAGGGGGGAAAAAATACCAGCATGCTTTGGGGCTTTCGCCAGTCTCTTTTCTAGTATTCACCTCTGTTCTCGCGTTACAGGCTGCGATCCCGATGAGGAGCAAATGGATGATCGCACAGCCACCCGAGTTGTCTCATTCAATCCACGGAGCTAATTTCTATAAGAATTAAACTAAAACCGTAGGTACACTAGATTCCAAAAGCATCTGTTACATATCAAAGTCGATTCTGCGTCCGAAATTACTTGGGTGACGACACCACAGTTACCTATGGCAGAAATATAAGTAAACAGCGATTCATCCAGAAGGTTCAGACTCCAACCAGCCCATGTAATGCAATTTTAGTTTAAAAACGATTTGCTTCGAATTGTCTGAGAAGATTTTGGCAAGAAGAAGAACGAAGGATCTTAGATGGGTTGGATCAATTATTTTTGTAACATACTAAAGTATGATATAATATACTAAATATACTAATGTGATCAAGGTAGGTTAAATGTTATATGGGGTAAAAGTAATAAAATATAATATAAAATATATATTACATCCGTTTCCGATATGCCCCGGACGTCTTTCTGCTACTCCACTATGCCCCTAATGCCGTACCCTCCTCGGGTTCGCGCGGCGTATTATATGGGTATAACACGTAAAAGTAATAAATATCCATTCTCCTACACCCCTCTGCTACGCCCCTGCTCACCCCCAGACACCGCAAGGTGCCGCGGCACCTCCTCTCACTCCACCCCCACTTACCACCCACCGTGACTCCCTGCCAAGCGTACCAGGCGTGCGTAAGTCTAACACTCAAAACCTCGAAAAAGACACATTTCGCCCGTTTTTGGCCCATATCATCTATGCAAATAAAAGCGATCGGGATGGTTAAACGTAGGACCAACTAGACTCCAAATGGAGTCTATGTGCGAAAGAACGGTTTTTAAAGTCAATTCTTAGGCCTTTTAAGGCCCGGACGGCGAACGGCGGACGGACATTTCAAATTTGGATTCTACGCAATGAACTAAAATTGATCAGTACTTGAAATGGAACTCTTACGAAGTCTTTGCTCAACCATTCAAAGTAAACGATCTTCAGGCTAGAGTTTTCTTCTTACAATGCCTTACAATACATTTTAATTGATTATCACGTGGGTACGGAATTGATTTTGGGGTGCGGCCTTCACTTATCCCTCGTTACCATACCGACATGTAAACCACCTGGTAATAATCCCCTTAAATGATCACTAATTAGAGTGGAATTCATGGCCTTTAGCCTTTACTATGTTGGAAGGAAGTTATCAATGAAGCTCTAGGTTTTCACTTGAGTAATTCGGAGTTGGTGGGTAACTACGGAAACGCTAAATTCTCTCATGAGTAGGTGACCACGGGCAAGTGCGCGTTACGGGCAAGTGCGCTTTTCACTTATTTCTCCAGGCAGATTACACCAATATTCTTTCTAACCATTTATTTTAAATAGATCAGATGTTTATTGATCACTGATAAAATTTTGAGCTCTTTTGCAGCTGTATGAATGAAATTATGATTATTGTTTGAAACCTGGTTCATGAAACTGAGTTTCATTGTTGAAGGTAGGTAAGTAGGTATGTCACGTATTAATGGTTTTATGGACTATTTTTCCACCTTATTCATCATTTTTTCGTTGGCAGCCGATTCTTCAATAGTATCTGCCTTCAATTCGTTCTTTGTAGTAAAAAAAAAGTTTCAGTTGCATTTTACATTGCCACAACGCACTTGCTTTACAGTTTTGAGACTATAAGGGCAAGCGCGCAGCTTGATTTTCTGAAAAATTACCATCCTAGGGCAAGTTTTTCGTCCTCAAGTGGGTGTAAAGGACAACCAAATCAATTTTAATCTTACATTATTAATTACTCATTAATTAAATTCAATTGAAATGTAAATACAGTTCTACTCATGCAGCCTGGTCGTATGAGTGATATTATCGTATTGCATAACGTTGAATTGTTTTGAAATTTGAGCTTTTCAAGTGCAAGGAAATAGTTGACTATTAATTTGATGGCAAAAAACGTATCCTAAATAATAATTTACTATTCAAAAACAGTTATTGAGTTTTTAGCTTTTTTTGCAGTTTTTATCGATTTTTTAAACAAATTTCAATGAAATTTAAGTACATTTTTAAGCATAGTTTTGTACATAAAATTTTGTATGTTGTATTTTATAGTTAACCAACTTTATTTGAGCAATATTCAGCTGAAAAATATAAATTTAACGATGTTTATCCGTTTTTAGCCATTTTTAGTTATTTTTTGAAATTTGACCAATTTAATCCTTTCGTTTGGAAAGCATAATTTTTGGCACTAGAACATGATTTTCATCTTATTTCTAAGGAGATTTATCGACTGGAAAGATATATATATATATATGAAAAATTGTTAAACTATAGGGTATGGTTAAAAAAAAAAAAATGTCCAAAATTTTCATTTTAAATTTTTTGGAGCCATTGCAATTGCTTCATTTTTAACAAAAATCTGCTAAAATTGTATTTTTAATCGTAGAATATGAAGTTATTCTTAGGAAAACTAGACGAGCGCAATTACCCACACCCAGTGGAGAAGTGCTCTCCATGAACGTGCTTCAGAAAATTACAATTACAATTTTTGCCTACAAAAACCCTAGAAAATGGAGTAGAAATAGGAATTAGTGGGTGAGTTGAAGCGTCCGTTAAGAATTGAACTTTGCAAAAATAAAGTGGAGCGCACTTGCCCGTTGTCACCCTTCAATCGTAAAATGTTCGTATTCGTATGTACCATCTGAGTATATTCAAACGAATCACACAGGATTTAAACGAATGTTCAGATTAATATTTTTCCACTAGGTATACCTACGTAAAAATATCAAGGTCTACCTTGATCTCGATAGATAATACAGTCAGATTTCCATTGTATATGTACTTAATTGTAATGAAATGTACACATATTTAATATAATTATTGTCGACAAATTCGTAAATCTTGAACATTTTTAGCCTTGTAGCAAAAAAGGATATTTTAGCCTTTCTTTTTTGACTCCTCATTCAATCGAATTACGTTAAAATGAAATACGAAATTTTCAATCCATCAATATGCCACAATACTTGTACCCATTCATATATAAAACGATACCTATAATATTTCGTAATTAGGTAGGTATATTGTACCTATCTTGGAATGTGCAGGTGCAGTAGTATTCTGAGTCGAATTTGTAGTAGTTATCCATTCATGAATCAACCAATTTTGACCAAACAGTTTCTTTAACCGTCCAGAGATTTTTCAAATCAGGTATATATATACATACTCCACATCAAGGTTTCAGAAACTTTAAAGTGCCTAGGTACGCTGTAGTCACCAAGGTTTTGAAATGAGTTCAAGCCACGGTTTGACAATTGAACGGTGATCAAATTAAACGGTGATCAAACGGTGATGATATTAAATTTCAACCATGGAAGTTTCAACGTTCGATACATTGACATGAATACGTCTTTGCTCTGGGGGGTCAACCGAAAATTTTCGTCACGCAAAAGTTGAATTTCTAATGATGTTCACGTACAACCCATCCGTTGCTAGGGGAATGGAACTTCGCCATTGGAAATCGTTCGCCACTCGTTGGAGAGCGCTTGATTTATGTGATAAATGTTCACATCTCAAGCTACCAATTTCCCCCTCCTTACGTACCTGGCTACATTCCTAAACTAAGTTGATTGGACTATAAACAATTTTAATAAGCCGGTTACACTATTCTTAACGTAAAGCAATAGCATCATTTACTCCACTCCATAGGAAACATTTTCATCCTCTTGACAACAGTCGACTGTTAACAACAACTCATTGTAGTGGCTTCGCTCCACAGTTATTTTCAACATTTCTATAAGTAAACCGTTGTTTTGTTGGAAATAGTCGGGATGCGGCCCAGGGGAAATAAATGAAATTATTTAATTTATTGTTTTAATTGGTAACGTTTCGTCCTCTTACTGAAGACATCTTCAGATCTTGGTGTGTCCAGGAAAAAATTTATAAACATCCGAATATAACGGATTTGTCAAATAAAACAGTGGCTCACCAAGTAAACTCAATGTCAAGAAAGCAAGATCTGAAGATGTCCTCAGTAAGAGGACGAAACGTTATCAAATAAACAATAAATGATATAATTTCATTTATTAATGAAAAATCAGGCTGTAGTGGATTTAAATATGTTTTACTTGGTGTCGGTAGACCAAGTGGGACATTTATATTCTGATTATGCGGGTTAGTCCCCGTGTTATTCCTGTAAGGAATGTGAGCGAATCCGTCAAGGTCAGCTTGCTTGGCGGGATGAACTGAGAGATAGTTCGTGTCGCAGCCGCGTGGAGCACTGGGCTCGCATAGTGGGTGCTGGGTTCGATCAGTTTGGTACTGAGCCGTTTTGTAATATTCCGGCCTAAGATTTATATCTGTAGGAGGAATATGTTGAGCTTGGTTGAGGTACTGAAAAGTATCCTTCGTTTTTTGTACATTTGGCGTGTATTTGACACTCGGATCGGCCGGGTAGGCTTGTGTCGAATATCGTGGGTATTCGGACAGCTTGGTCGAATCATAATGATTGACTTCAGAGCGGGTCTGAAAGGTATCCTCGATCTTTTGTATAGGCGAGGCTTGATCTAACGTTTCCTTCGTGAATACGTTAGGTGAGAAGGCGATCTCGTCGTGAGGATCGAGCCTTGCGCCGTTGCTGGGACCGGCGGATTGGCCGGGTAGCATGTAGGTAGCGCTACGGGGGCTAAGAGGCCCGGCTTCGCCGTCGTCTGTCTCCCCTTGCATGAGGAAATAAGACGGCCGACGTTCCATCGAAATAGCCGAGTTATTAGCTCGTTTCGATGCCTCTATGTATAGAAATAGAGGGTTTAGGAAGGTGGACTCGCTTGACAGAGCTTCTTTCCTTTGCTCGTATGTCAGGGTCCTACCTTGTAGTCTTGAAAAAGACTTCCTTGGACGGTAAATTAGAGCGGATGAGCAGAGTAATTTACCGGCGTGCCCCAGCGGTCGGTGACGAGCCTAGTGCTACGAAACCCGGGTGACACGGCTAGGAACGTCCCTCGGGCGTACGATCTAAAGAGAATATCGATAGATGTACCGGGTGGCGTCCTGACAGATGAACTACGTTGGGCAATGAGCAGGATGAATAATCACTGGACTCGTAGATGCCAATGCGAGATCTGTGTGGAGAGAAGGTAGGCCTTGTAGAAAGCAGTAGGAAGCCGTTCTTGAGATGAACTCGGGATGCAGAAGGTTCGTCAGCGTAGAGCGTGTAGAAATCTTCGTACTTCGAGGTGTCGTCGTCGAGAGCGGAGAGTAGAATGAATTTCGGAGGCTCCGAGCGGGGTATTTATAGGGAGGTGGCCGCCCCCTGCCGCCTCCTGATTGGTCCGCTTAATTTCATTAATTCGACTGTGTAATCTCATTGGCTCGCACATTGTTTTCTCAGTATCTGCGAGTATGATAGCTGAGCTGGTCCTCCGGGGTGCTTACGAGCGTCCGTCGCGGAGCCGACGACCTTGAGTTTAGCCGGGGACCTCGGGTGCTTTCTCTGCGTCAGTTGTTCAGACGGGGTCCCCGGGGTGGCTGCTGGACCAGAGGTGGTTGCTTGCCGCCTCTTGGTTGGTTCGCCTATTGTCTCTCGTGTAATCAGTGTTTCTGATTGGCGAGTAGGCTTGTTTGAATTGTCCTTGCTAGTTTTAGAGGACGTTTGATTTTCTGTTTGAGTTTTCTCGTTCAAGGCGACTTGGTTCGAGATACTTGTCGCATCTCTCTCGCCCAGTAAGTGTCTAGGGAGGTCGCCTTGTATGTTTTTAGTTAATATTTCACTTTTGAGAGAGAAATTCGTATTTTCTCTCTGGTGAAATATTTTGTTTGACGGAGTTGTAACTCGACGTCTTATAAATATTTTTGTGTTGTGCCTACCTCTTTTTGGTAGCCCTGAAAAGGGCTGTTGAAAAGAGGGGGTGGTTTTCACCACAGGTGCCCCCCCAAGACGTCGTGTTATTAACGACGACGCCGGCTGGGGAGAACTGGGAGGTCCACACGGAATTCTCCGTAAGAAACCCTCACCAGTTGGGGCGGAGGCGGAGGTGCAGGCCTCGCGTCCCGCACCTGGGGTGCGCCCCGGCCTCGCCGGTTTCGACGAGCGCCGCGGGGCGGCCGTGGCCGGCCCGAGCTTTGCCGACGGGAGCCAAACCCGCGAGGGCTTGGCCCGCGGCCGCGGCTGGGCTGTTCCGGCTCCGTCCACCCCGCCGCGCTCATTTCGTCCCACCGAGGCACGGGCACGTCGCCCGAGCTGATCCACTTTCGTGGAGCTGGGAGGGGCTGTTGAGCGGGCGGAGCCCTGGGCAGCTGCAGAGCGGGTGTAGCCGGCGTCTTGAACGCTGCTGGTGTTCTCCACACCACCTCTCTCGGCGCGCTGGCGTCCGCCGGTGTCTTCTTCTCCGGCGACGGCGGTAGCGGGCTGATGATTGCCGGAATTTCCTCGGCGAGTAGGAGATTTTCCACTTCCTCCGTGATCATCTCTTCTGTGGTAGTGGGAGCTGCCATGGTCAAAGTTGGTATGAGCTCCTGGCGTGGGGTGTTTCATATTTATATCTCCCACTGTTCCTACCCGAGAAAAGTGGGCGTGGCTTGTTTCGAGTGCAGTCACCCACTTCTCGTCGAATTTGGTAGAGGGGACGCGCCCTCTGGCGGATTTTCGGGGAGTTTTCTCCTTACTTTCTGCCTGATTTTGGTTTCGAGACACAGCTTCGTCCGAGTTTAGAGTGTAAGCTGGTTTTATTTGCTGTTTGGGAACTTTTTTTGTATGTTCGCCAATTTGCACTGTAACCGAAAACTTATCTCTTTTAACCACTTTGAATGGTCCCGTGTAAGGACATTGCAGAGAGGTGAGCTGTGTGGGCACTCTGATATAGACATGTGTACATGTATCCAAATTTTTGGGCATGTTTACGGCATATTTCGTATTATTATGTTTAATATGCGTAGGCCGGAAGAAGAGAGGCTCCGAAAGGTTTGTAGAAGTTACGAAAATGTCTCCTGGGAGTGGTACGTCAATTCCGTAAACTTTTTGGAACGGTGTAGTTTCCGTTGCTGGGTCTACTGCCGTACGCATGGCGAGTAGAACTTTTGGAAGTGCGTCGAGCCAATTTTCGTTTTGTGCTTTGAGAGCCTCTTTCAAAGATCTATTTCTGCGTTCTACCATTCCGTTTGTTGATGGTTTGTATGGTAACGTGTGAGTATGTTTTACTCCGAGACGTTCCATAATGGAATTGAATAGATCTGATTCGAATTGTGTGCCTTGATCACTTGTGATGTATTTAGGTACGCCCTTTGAAGCTACCCAAATATTGATAAAGGCGTTTGTGATCGTGGTTGTTTCGATGTTGTTAAGAGGGACTGCCTCTAGCCAACCCGTTGCTCTATCAACCATCATTAAAATGTAACGTTTCCCTCCTTTAGCTAAAGGTAAGGGTCCGGTAATATCAACGTGTACATGTGAAAATTTGTTAGCCGTCTCAAATTCGAAGTACGGGAGCTTCACGGAGCGAGTGATTTTTGCTCGTTGGCAAGTTTCGCACGCTCGGACCCAGTTGGAGACATCTGCACGGAGTCCGTGCCAAAAATATCTTTGTTTAACTTTATACACTGTAGAGTGTATACCTGGGTGTCCCAAATTGTGAATTTGGCTGATTATTTCTTGCCTTATTTCGTTTGGAATATAAGGTCTTGGGTGTCCTCGATCTAGGTTACACCAAATTTCTCCTTGAGGGAATTCAACTTGTGTGAGTTTCAATTTGTCCTCTGCGTTAGGGGGAGAACGAATTTGTGCATTTGAAATGTGCAGTAGAAGATTGCACTCTATTGCAGCCGTAATTTGCGAAATTTCGGCTATGGGTGGACCCTCGTCAGTTTGGGTTGAAATCGATTTTGTTTGAATTTCAACTGGATCGAAGGGTCTGGAGAGTGCGTCGGCGACGACGTTGTTCTCTCCGGGTATATGACGAATGTCACTCGTCATTTGAGAGATGTATGTTAGCCATCTTAATCTCATTTTAGAAAAATGTGCATTTTTCTTAAGCATCGTGCCTAGCAGAGGCTTGTGATCTGAACAAATATGAAAAGATCGGCCGTCCAAGTCATTGTGCCAATGAATGCAAGCTTGGTAAACGGCGAACATCTCTTTGTCGAATGATGCTTTATTCTTCCATTGTTCCGGAATTTCTTTACTGAAAAATCCCAATGGTTGGTAAGATTTCGAGCCGTGTTTGTCTGTAATTTCCTGCTCTAGTGCCGCTCCGATGTGTGTGTCGGATGCGTCGCAGACTAATCTCCACTCTGCTGTAGGGTGTGGATGAGCGATATTATGTAATGTAGCTTTAATCATTGCTTGTTTTAAGCTGTTGAAAGCTTTTTCTCTCTCTGATGTCCATTCGATAGGTGTTTTGTCATTTTTTTTGTTTGACTGAATGGAGTCATACAGAGGTTGTGCCGTGTGAGCGAATTTACTTGAGCATGCTCGGTAGAAACCACACATACCTAGGAATCTGCGTAGACTTCGTACGTCTATTGGCCTAGGAAATTGTTCTATGGCTTCTATTTTATCTCGTTTAGGAATTATCCCTTCTTTTGAGATAGTGAAACCTAGGAAATCGACGGTAGGTTTTGAAAAAATGCATTTATCAAAACCTACTCGAAGTCCGTGTTCTCCTAGCTTGTCAAAAATTTGTTTGAGGTGGTTCATGTGTTCTTTATAATTTTTGGAAGCCACCAGGATGTCATCTAGGTATACAAATGCGAAATCAAATTTTCGCATGATGCTGTCCATGTATCTTTGCCATGTTTGAGCCGCTCCGGCCAAACCCATGCTCATTTTCTTAAACTCATAAAGACCGAAAGGTGTAATAATTGCAGTTTTATGAGCGTCATCTGGGTGCATCGGAATATGATAATATGCCGATTTTAAATCTATTGTCGAATAGATTCGTGTATCATGTAAATTCGCTTGGAAAGAGCGAATGTGAGGAGGAGGATAGGCGTCTTTCTTCGTTTTCGCGTTCAGGAAACGGTAGTCGCCGGTGATTCTCCATGACCCGTCTTTTTTCGGCACACAGTGTAACGGGGATGCCCATTCGGAATCTGATGGTGCAATTATGCCTTCTGAAAGCATTTTGTCAAAAGTACTTTTGACTTGAGCCCGTTTTTCGCCCGCCATGGGTCTTGCTCGGAAGTGTACTGGTGTTCCTTCCGTGGTTATACGGTGGTAAACCCCGTTGTTTTTCCACTTTCCTTGAAGTTTGCTCATTTTGTCATTGTATTTGTCAATGATAGAGCGAATGTTTTCGTCCTCCGTGATTTGCACGTCCTCTGGTTGAGGGTTATTGTCACGATGAGGGATAGTAGCTGCTATTTGTTCGTCAGTGAATTTTTTGTTCATGACTGCAGCTATTTTTTGATCGGCATAGCTCTTTATTTTATCTTTATAAATGTACTTGTGTTTGACCCGTATTCCGATATCCCAAGACTCGAGGAATGGTATACCTAGGATCGCTAGATCAACTTTCGTGATCATAAAATCGGTGGTCATGTCTCCGAGGCCGATGTTAATTGTCGTGTCAGCTCGCCCTAGTGTGTCTATAGGGGCTCCGTTAGCTGCTGTGAGCTTAACGTTGGACTTACGAATTTTTAAGCCCAATTTTTTTGTGACATTGTGGGGCAAAATGTTCACTTCTGCTCCCGTGTCGATGAGAAATTCAGTGCCATTTAGTTTGCACTTGAAAAAAAGCCTTTTATACTCAGTAGACTGCCGGTGTATAGGCTCAGATACACTGGCAGTTATTCGTTTTCCGAACTCTCTACGTCGGAGGTTGGAACGGTACTTTCTTGTACCGATCTCTGAGTATTTTCGTTTGAAACCCAGGTTTTAGGCTGGCTTATAGTCGCTGCCTTTTTGCTAGTTTTGGAAGCAGTGTTTGTCTTCCAAGTGCAGTGTTCTGGGTCTGCACATTTGCGAGTTTCGTTACCGAAACGTGCGTGGTTTCGACAGACATAGGCCGTCGGTTTGTGAGGCCTACTCTCTACTGGTTGGGGTTTGAACTCAGCTTGTTTTGAGAGGGCCTTTTTGAAACCAGTATTCATGGGTTTCGGAGTAGATTCTACTCCTCGTATGTTTAGAGAGGTATTCTCTGTTTTGTACGCGTGTAGCGTATCAGCTAGGTCGAGCCGGGCGGTCATGGTAGGCTGAGCTGCGACCATACCTCGTGCTTCGATGGGTAGAGTCTCGATCCACTTTTGAGTGATCAGAGCTTCTGAAAAGTACCCAACAGCTTTAGAGTACATTTCGTGGTACTTGGTGCTGGGTTTTTTGGCGAGAGATGCGGGGTCCTCGAGTGCGAGGAGCCTGTCCTGTAAGGACAACCCATATTCTCGCTGTAGGCGCTGTTTGGCCTCTTCGTAGGGTGCGTGGGGTGCCGTGAGGTAAGCTGAGTCGATAGCTTCCCTCATTTCTTCTGGTACCCACTTGTATATAGCTGAGAAGCATTCGTTCTGCGTTCTCAGGTGTTTTCGCACGCAGTATTGATCGAACTCGGCGAGTGCGCGATCGATATTCTTCTTTTGGAAGATTGGTTTTTGATAATCTCCCATCTCCTCTAAAAGTGCTCAAAAGCCACTTTGTGTAGAGGGATGTTGCGTGAGATGTGGGGCGTAGAGGCCCGGCGGGGGTCGCACGCCCGCAGTGGTTCCCTGAAATCCACTAGCTTCATAAGAGGGAACAAAATGCTCCGTGTTAAGCCTGTTCAAAGGGTCACCATTTGTAGTGGATTTAAATATGTTTTACTTGGTGTCGGTAGACCAAGTGGGACATTTATATTCTGATTATGCGGGTTAGTCCCCGTGTTATTCCTGTAAGGAATGTGAGCGAATCCGTCAAGGTCAGCTTGCTTGGCGGGATGAACTGAGAGATAGTTCGTGTCGCAGCCGCGTGGAGCACTGGGCTCGCATAGTGGGTGCTGGGTTCGATCAGTTTGGTACTGAGCCGTTTTGTAATATTCCGGCCTAAGATTTATATCTGTAGGAGGAATATGTTGAGCTTGGTTGAGGTACTGAAAAGTATCCTTTGTTTTTTGTACATTTGGCGTGTATTTGACACTCGGATCGGCCGGGTAGGCTTGTGTCGAATATCGTGGGTATTCGGACAGCTTGGTCGAATCATAATGATTGACTTCAGAGCGGGTCTGAAAGGTATCCTCGATCTTTTGTATAGGCGAGGCTTGATCTAACGTTTCCTTCGTGAATACGTTAGGTGAGAAGGCGATCTCGTCGTGAGGATCGAGCCTTGCGCCGTTGCTGGGACCGGCGGATTGGCCGGGTAGCATGTAGGTAGCGCTACGGGGGCTAAGAGGCCCGGCTTCGCCGTCGTCTGTCTCCCCTTGCATGAGGAAATAAGACGGCCGACGTTCCATCGAAATAGCCGAGTTATTAGCTCGTTTCGATGCCTCTATGTATAGAAATAGAGGGTTTAGGAAGGTGGACTCGCTTGACAGAGCTTCTTTCCTTTGCTCGTATGTCAGGGTCCTACCTTGTAGTCTTGAAAAAGACTTCCTTGGACGGTAAATTAGAGCGGATGAGCAGAGTAATTTACCGGCGTGCCCCAGCGGTCGGTGACGAGCCTAGTGCTACGAAACCCGGGTGACACGGCTAGGAACGTCCCTCGGGCGTACGATCTAAAGAGAATATCGATAGATGTACCGGGTGGCGTCCTGACAGATGAACTACGTTGGGCAATGAGCAGGATGAATAATCACTGGACTCGTAGATGCCAATGCGAGATCTGTGTGGAGAGAAGGTAGGCCTTGTAGAAAGCAGTAGGAAGCCGTTCTTGAGATGAACTCGGGATGCAGAAGGTTCGTCAGCGTAGAGCGTGTAGAAATCTTCGTACTTCGAGGTGTCGTCGTCGAGAGCGGAGAGTAGAATGAATTTCGGAGGCTCCGAGCGGGGTATTTATAGGGAGGTGGCCGCCCCCTGCCGCCTCCTGATTGGTCCGCTTAATTTCATTAATTCGACTGTGTAATCTCATTGGCTCGCACATTGTTTTCTCAGTATCTGCGAGTATGATAGCTGAGCTGGTCCTCCGGGGTGCTTACGAGCGTCCGTCGCGGAGCCGACGACCTTGAGTTTAGCCGGGGACCTCGGGTGCTTTCTCTGCGTCAGTTGTTCAGACGGGGTCCCCGGGGTGGCTGCTGGACCAGAGGTGGTTGCTTGCCGCCTCTTGGTTGGTTCGCCTATTGTCTCTCGTGTAATCAGTGTTTCTGATTGGCGAGTAGGCTTGTTTGAATTGTCCTTGCTAGTTTTAGAGGACGTTTGATTTTCTGTTTGAGTTTTCTCGTTCAAGGCGACTTGGTTCGAGATACTTGTCGCATCTCTCTCGCCCAGTAAGTGTCTAGGGAGGTCGCCTTGTATGTTTTTAGTTAATATTTCACTTTTGAGAGAGAAATTCGTATTTTCTCTCTGGTGAAATATTTTGTTTGACGGAGTTGTAACTCGACGTCTTATAAATATTTTTGTGTTGTGCCTACCTCTTTTTGGTAGCCCTGAAAAGGGCTGTTGAAAAGAGGGGGTGGTTTTCACCACACAGGCTATCATGAACATAAAAATGATAGCGCCTGTATTGGAGAAATAACTTTAATAGTATGCATAGTATGCTTATTGTGTCTCCAAGAATAATAGAATAAATTCTTTATCCTACATTTCGTCGCCTACAGTCCAAAGTTGAAGGATTTGTTTACAACTCTCGAGGACAACCGTTATGAAATCCCCAATCAAAGACATATCCATGTAACATGGTATCTGCTTGTAAAGCAGATAGTGGAACTCGTTTACGAGTTTTTACATTTATTTATACATGTGTGTGAGGGTGTCATTTCAGATGATAACTCTCCTTAGGATTGAGATGCAAATTCTGTTCTTGCGCCAAAATCAAGCTTTCCGAATGAAAGGATGAGTTCGTTAACCAGCACTTTTTGAGCACAATAAATTGTTCAAATTTCAAAAAATCACTAAAAATGGCTAAAAATAGTTGAATTTATACTTTAAACGGAATTTCAGTCAAAAGCACTTTAACAACAGTGAACTAGAACAATAAAAAATGTATGCACTAAATTATGCTGCCTACATATTATAAAAAATTAAGCAGAATATTATTTATAACAAGTTTTCATGCCATAAAATTGGTAGTAAATAATTAATATGCACTAAAAGTGCCTATTAAAATTTCAGCACAATGTAACACAATATTACACGACTTACGAGGATGCACTCACTCGTTCGATCATGCTGCTTGAGTGAAAATTATGATAACACTAACTATCAAATTAAGTATTCGATCATTGAATAGGTACCTGAGGACGGGTAGGTTAGGTACCTACTTGTCAGACCCCACAGTATAGCAGACCCAAGCTCCCGCATGTACACCCTACTCACCGTAGGAAAGATGGGAGTTTCTTTGTGCAGCATGGCCTTATGAGCAAATATTGACGTGAAACTGCACTGAAGGGGTGCAGCATTGCCTCATGAGAGAACTTTACCGTAGGAAAGATGGGAGTTTCTTTGTGCAGCATGGCCTTATGAGCAAATATTGACGTGAAACTGCACTGAAGGGGTGCAGCATTGCCTCATGAGAGATCTTTACCGAAGGAAAGATGGAAGTTTCATTGTGCAGCATGGCCTTATGAGCAAATATTGACGTGAAACTGCACTGAAGGGGTGCAGCATTGCCTCATGAGAGAACTTTACCGTAGGAAAGATGGGAGTTTCTTTGTGCAGCATGGCCTTATGAGCAAATATTGACGTGAAACTGCACTGAAGGGGTGCAGCATTGCCTCATGAGAGAACTTTACCGTAGGGAAGATTGGGGTTTCTTTGTGCAGCATGGCCTTATGAGCAAATATTGACGTGAAACTGCAATGAAGGGGTGCAGCATTGCCTGTCAATCCGAATGTACGGATTGACCGTACTCAGAAGCCTTCTTGGGCTTTATCTCAGAACTTGATAGGTAGGTAATGTTGAATATTCACCAACTTCGCGAATTTATTAGAGAAGAAAATGAATTTAATCGACTTATTTTGAAGGCATCAATCCAGAACGTGATGATGGGAGAGCCGTCGATTACAGGATATACCCGTTTTTCAAAATCCTGTACTCGGAATCGGAAGACGGAGGGAAAGTATCCATGGCGAGAGCTGTTTTCGTTATCATCACGTTGGCGATTATGGCCAGCGGCTGCCTTTGGTCAGTAACTCAATCGCAAACTGCCGAGCAAATGCTGGATAATCTGAAAGGGATGCACCTTGAGGTGATGGTGCTGATGGTGGCTATCAATGAATGCGTCAGCCGACAGAGAATGAGAAGAATCATGGCTTATATTGACAAATCTCGAGCAAACCCAAGGTATGTAAATGATTTCAAGTAATTTTTTACTCGTTTTATGCAGATTTTCTACTAACCAGTATATAAGTATCTTTTCGTTTCGCTTTGGGCTCATTTCATCTCCCAATTCCCATAGAATATGTACAGGAATGGTTGAATTGGTCGGATCGATCTACACAGGTATAGGTAGGTATAATTAAAAAAAAGCTGCATATTATCACACTCAGGTTTATTATTTCTGTATTTTATAGTCTTTCTACGCAGAACACTAATCAATAATCATTAAACGAAGTTATAATAATTATCTAAATATAACTGCATAGGAGTGGACGCCTCCAAGGAGAACTCAATTAAATTTAATAAGACACCTAAACTTCACTAGTCATTCCTGAATTAAAAATAAATCGACTCCTACACTTTAAAAGCCTATCTTCAGGTGAAAAACGTTTTAATAAACTAGATTTCGTGAATCGAAAGTTCCACTGGATATATTATATCAGCAGATATCGTCGTCGTACCATTCCAGAAGGCGGGTTTTACCATGAATCACCAGTTGCAATTCACTCCGACGGGGAGAGCAAACAATAACGTATCAAAACAATGTAACGTTAAAATATACAATAATTTACAAAAATTCGATCGAACTACCATGCTGCATGACTGGACCTTTATAACCGAACCTCCCAAATACAAGGAAGCTACATTTTAAATTTTATTCTTGGATTCTACGCACACTGAAACGTAAAACATCAAATTTTGAAGCGGGTTACAACTTTTTTCCTTTGTCGAAAAAAAAGTGCCAAGTTGAAAAAACAGTACCAATTCGGTTGTGGCACGTGATTTAATCGTATCTGTAACATCAATTTACAGATTGTTGCTAAATCTGCGTATGCACGAAAGCGACCAATGAGTTGGAAGCAATCAAGTTCGTTGAAAACCACTGTGACCTACAGTTTACCTAGGGCCGCGGCCAAAGATAGTCAGGAACCAAAATTGTTTAAACAGTTGAGCAGCCCAGGAAGCAAATGCATAAACATCTATTTTGAAGACCTCCAATAAAAATTGTAAAAAATATTTATGAATACATTTGGTCTTACGTTACAAAGATTCCTTCCTTCGGTAGTCAGGAAAGAAGAAAAATCGACTCCGTACATTTGTCATCAATGCGTAAACTTGTATCATCCGTACCCAAGGAAGAATTCATTATGCTAATTATAGATTGCAGTTTAAAAAAAATTGTTGAAGACATTCATATCATATTTGGAGGCAATAAATTCGCAGTATAATGCAGGCTTGCCCAATGATATTCAATCTACCATTACCACATCAGGTATAGGTATGCAATTATGCATACAGGTATATATGTAGTAAGGTAATTTTATGGTTTGGTTAAGATTCAGTTCTTCATACGAAAACAAATTGCTGTCTAGGTATGGCTTTCCTGAAGAAGAAACTATCATGCTTGAAGCAAGCAAAAAGGCTCGTGCAGACATGACATTCTTGGTTGTTATATTTGCCGCCAATTTTCCCTTGATGATGGTTACGAAGCCCGTAACCGAAAGTGTGGGAGGCCATTCGTGGAAGCAACTTCCTTTCCCCTGGACGATTTTGCCAGACGATGATGATATGATTTACGTAGTTATCTTGTTGTTTCACACCCTCGGCGTCGGCTTCTCCCACTGCCTAGGTGAGTTTCAGTCAGCGATTCCAGAAGAAGAACTAATTGCCAGGTTATTAGTATTACATTTCGGGCTGAATATAAATACAAAGAAATCTATGTTTGTATAGTATACCGATCCAACAACTGAATTGGTGAATCTATTGATTATAATAGGTACCTGGTTAAGATAGAGAAAAAGGTTGGAATTTAAAATCCATAATTCCCATGCATTTTCGTTATAATTTACCTCCTGAACTGACAGGAATCGGTGTACCCTGATCAGCCAAGTTAAAAAAAAACTAGGGATGAGTCGATTCCCGATACCGATTCTCGATACCACCGATTCTTAGGCATTGGTATCGGTATCGAGAATCGGTCGCCTAAAGCCGATACCGATACCTCCCGGTGATGGGCGTTTTATTACACTACGGTACTATTGCAACCATCTAACAACGAAGCTGGTTGTACCGTGCAACCGTTGTGTGAAGTTAGCAGTTGCGAAACATGAATTGTCCAAAACACAACTTACAATTATAACTTTGTTTACAAGTAGGCTTGTATTATTTTGTTTGTGACAACAGAAGCATTAGACAAAGCTATGTTTTCCAAGTATAAAAGCCTAGAGCCAGTCTTATTTGGAAATACCTTACAGTTACCGACGAAAAACTAAAAAACCAAGTCAGTCTGCTTAACTTGTTTTATTCAGAAAGAAATCAATCCTAGGCAATAAAAGTTGCCTATTAATTGATACTTGATAGATAACAAAAAAATATCAAATTTTGTATTTGCACAAATCAAATTAACTAAAGCCTTGAATGAAAATAAAATATAAATCTGAAATTTAGAATTTGTAATAAGAATTAATCTTTAAAATTTATTTAATTTTAATAAGTAACTAAAGTACTAAAGCATTAAAGCTTCATTGGAACAAGAACTAATGACAATAAATAGAGATGGAAAATATATTAGCTAATTAGACTAATAACTTCATCTACGACGGAACGGTAAGCTATTGGTGCCAGTATTCATTGCGAGAGGCTATCGATAGATGTGCAGTAACAACTTGCGGAACGTTGAATATATTTGAATTTGAATATATTACTAGTTCAAGAGGAATTTTTGTTTTTCACCTACAGGTAAGTTAGGTATTATGCGCCGATGGTATCGGTATCGAGAATCGGGAATCGATTTTTTAGGTATCGGTATCGGTATCGGGAATCTATAAATTTTGGTATCGACTCATCTCTAAAAAAAACCAAGTTGGGTGTGGATGGCACATAGTTTCCTCATACCCATTACACGAATGTGTAGATTTGAATAATTGTAAAATATTTCATAACAGGTTCCGATGGTTGGAGAAAACAGTAAATCATTATACTTAGATCGTAAAACGTCAAAATCGGTCAGTTAGGAAACGAGATAGCTGCAAAGAAACACAATCGCAAAATCTCCTGAAGGAATTTTTTGTTGCAAATTAGTACCTTGGGGTTTTTCATGCCTGAGAATGTTAATAGCAGATATAGTTCTGTTTATCTTTATCAAATTGTGTACTTACGGTAGGTACTAGAAGGTACTGAAGTACTGTGTCCGTGACCCTACGTTATATCAATCACCCACAGTGATCTTCTGGGCTAGATGTACCCACTATTATCAAATCACAAAAGAATTATGCTTACAATGAAGTTATTACCGACAGTGTTAGGATATTAATAAATAAATATTACTTGTTGAGGTATCGTGGGAATGTGTTTTTCGACAATCACTACTCAAATCACAGCTCTGTTTGACGTTCTTCTTCTGGGAATTGAGCGCATTGAGGAAAGAGCAGCTAGGAAAATGAAGCAGTTAGGCCTGTCCTACGAAGAAAGCATGTTGAGGTGTATCGAAGAAAGTGTGGCTCATCACCAGGAACTCATTCGGTAAGATATTTAGAACTTATGGTGGGACATGGAGTGTTCAACTTCTGATGCTAAATACTTGGTAGGCACCTACTTGAAGGAAGTGAAATATAGTTTATCAATGCAAATTTCTTCTACTACCTACCTGTTCCAGTCAAGTTAGGATAATTTAACTTTTAAACAACTTTACATATGTAAAAAAAAAAAAAAATAATCCTTTCAGTACTCAAAATTTCGACTTTATTTTCATAATGTTCCCAGGGTCTGGGAAAAAACGTCTGAGAAGAAAAAAATAGAATTCAAATTTAAATGACTGATCATATTTTTAGAAAATCAGTTGGCTATCACAATCCAAACGTACCTATATATCAGTTATTGATGTTGAATCTTTTTCACCATTGCCATAATCATTATCACAATTGATTTCTACTTAAATGCAGATTAAATTATCTCTGAATGGCCTACAGAACAAAGTTGATGTATGCAGTTTCCCGAACGAATTCGCCTAAGTATTTGCACTCTGAGCCGTTTTAATAATCAGTTTTCGAAATTTAAATTCCAAACTTACCTAACTACCTTCTCTTCGTTGTTTTTCCCTCTTTTCCATTTTGAGTAGAAAATCCTATTTGTAAAAACTAAAACTACAAAATTTGAAAAAAATTTCAAATTTTAATCGCAACGTACAGCAATCTAGGTAGGCACATTAGATTCATTAAAGCAGCATCTATATTAAAAAAAAAAAAAAAAAAAAAGATTATTTAGGAGGTTTTCAAGATTTTGATTCGTAAAAATTACAGCCCTTCAATTCATCCATTTATGGTTGATCGAAAATTACGCCAAGAACTTAGTCCTAGCTAGACCCCATGTAATTTTTTACTCAAGTTTGCAAATTATAATATAAAGGTTTATTACTTCTGTATTAGATAGCCCTTCCACGAAGATCAATTGTTTATCATTATTAAAGCCAGTCTGTAGTACATTATCTAAACTCGACACATTTTGTTGGTTGAAGAAATCTTTCGATTATATTCAGGGATCATCCTGTTATGATTTAAAGGTAAAATTATATATTCATATTATGTGGATTGTATTGGGTTTAGCCGTATTAAATATAAATAAATCTGTAGGTATAGGTGGGTAGAAAAATTTAATTAACTAGGTGAGGGAATTGTTCCAATTGATTCCTTAATGCAACGAATTCTGCTTTCAACCAAATCGACTTTCCTGTTGTTTGTGTAGGTTAGATAGAGCGGAAACTGATTTTTCCCGTACGAAATTCATTAATTATTTGTCACTGATCGCCTGATCATTTTCCAACATGCATTATTCTATATTTGGTATAGCTTTAAATCTGTTTCTGGTTCGTTAAAAGTAGTTTGAAAGTATCACCACACACACTCACACTGTCAATCAATCAAAATTTTACTGTAGGCGAATAATTCCTTTAAAAGTCGAAAAACTTGTAAACTTGAAAATCCCATTTGAGGGAACCATTAATGATTTATGAAACGTCATTAATTAAACTGTGTCTAGCTATTTGATGCCCCAACGCGAATAATATCATTATGTTTGTTTAATTGTAGAGAAGTACGATCAGAGAAACCGCATCTAGAGAGCCAGTTCTTCGCAGAAATTGTGAACATATCGATGATTATGGCTTGTGAAGCCTTCCCACTCATTAGGGTGAGCTCTGTTTGGATTTAGAATGATTTTCAAGTTGCAACCAATCTTATTTGTCCGTTATTCTGGCTTTACACTTCTTCATGGTTGAATGATATATATATTTTTTTAATTCCTTTATTTTGGCTCAGATAATGAAATCCATGTAGCCAGGGGTGATTTAAATTTTTTCACAATTTTTGGTTAGTTATCAAATATAAAATACAAAAACTGAATTCCTGTAATTAGATACTGTAAAAAATCGATCCCATTTCAATGACATAAGTACCGTAAAACACGATGAATAGAAGCAGTTTTCAATTTCAATACACTTTTATGCCTTCGTGCGAAAATTCCGGTAACATGCCTAAAAGTTGGGTCTTGGGGAGTACCTACCCAATGGTCATAAAAAATTTGATTGGCCTTGGGAGTATATATATTTTTTCAAGTGAACTGTTTCTATTCATCCTCTATTCCTGGTCCATAGAAGCAGTCTTGGTTTTTCCATGAAAAATTCGTTTTACAATGTTTTCAAGGTCAATAGAAATAACGCACATCTTTTTAAAAAAAGGTTTCGAAAAAAAGAAGAAAAATAAAAACATTTACATGATGAAAAGTGAATTTTATTTACAGAAATAGGTGCTAGTAGCCATCCACTAAAAGTAATGATTAGAGTAAAAATAGGAACTGCTGCAAACTGTTGATATTGAACCCC
This sequence comes from Adelphocoris suturalis, assembly GCA_030762985.1. Lineage (NCBI taxonomy): Eukaryota > Metazoa > Arthropoda > Insecta > Hemiptera > Miridae > Adelphocoris > Adelphocoris suturalis. Next base: position 50,295,922 of record CM061048.1, read on the forward strand.
AAGCCCTAAAAAATGGAACTAATTGAATTAAAGCATGAAAACGTAAAATTTTCAACATTTGAAAAACTTTGACTCTAAAATCGTCGAAACATTGTGTTGATTTGAAGATGTGGGGAAAAAAAGAAAGGGGTAGACGCGGACCATGCAACTACTAAGTACGAAATATACCAGTAGTAAACAAGTTGTTGATTATTAATTTATTTAACGCCATTTACTTATGTCATAGCCCCCATTTCGTGCTGACATTGTCAGCTCTTCTTGTTCACGGCGCTCTGTGCTTCCCCTCCTTCAACACGTACAGGTCCTGCGGGATTGCCTACCCAGCACAATTAATTTTTCGGTGATTTGGCGATTTGGTGGAATTTCCGTAACTTAGATTTATAGTTTTCAACGTATAATGTACACAAATTTGTAAATTTTCGTTTCTTTTTAGCAATATTGTCAAATGAAGGTACAAGTGACCATAAATTTGCTCATGTAACGCCCCAAAAACACTTGATACCTCCGTACCTCGACGGAGTTCGAACTGTTCTTAGCCCAATAAAACATTCCATGTACTAGCTTATTTTAACCTATCCGAAAACACCAGATTTTTATCCTTGAGGCGCCGATGTCATGAATTATTAATTTAATCTGTCCATTATTAATTAAATTAAATTAAATCAACCATTATTAATTTAATGGTTGAGCGATTAAGTTTTAGTTATCTTGTTGTTGTTTGATTGTTCTGTTAATGAATTTTTACCTTTGTAAAAAAAAAAAAAAATAAATAAATAAAAATTTGGAAATGTAAAAAAAAAAAAAAAAAAAAAAATCTGTCCAGTCAAGTTTGAACTTATGCTTTTATCATACTGCCCGTACACCGGTCATTTTGACACGGGCGGGACCTTGTTTACTTGTTCACCCTGTAAACCCCCCCGCCCCCATCCCTTTTTTAACCATCCCAGGGACCTCAGCCCCGTAGTAGCCTCCTGGCAGATGTTAACGGAGATAAGGTGAGTTTTTCGTTCTCCGTTCTTAGGTATATAGAGCTGTTACAAGGTTATAACTTCCAAACAAGGGTTCAACATGAACGGGTGTGCGCTGGACGTTCAGTATGTTTCCATGGTCAAAATTACCTGACTGTAGCTCTAACTTTACACATTCCTCCAGTCTGTGTTTGCTTAACCATATTTCTCGTTGACTTTTCACCAATATTTTATGTTTGGAGAATGAAGCTAGTTTTCAGTTTGTGTGTGTATGCGTGTACTCTTTGCTGTGCCAGTCGGGGTAAAAATGTGAACGAACCTGTATCATGTGGCGCAGCAGTGTCCCCGGATTCACGGTGGCCGCATTAAGTCATGATGCGGTTGCCAAGCAGATAGCAGGTGCTTTGTCATTCAGCGGTTGGTTTGTTGAAATGGAGATATTTTATATCACATGCCGAGTGACCGGGTCAAGAAGCCGGATATCGCTGCCATCAAGCCCGATGGGTTTGCCGTAATCCTGGATGTCCAGGTTTTAAGTTGCAGCCTGGACATAAAGCAGAGATGGCTGGCTAAGATAAGTGTAATGATAGCTTCGATAGTATGCAGGGTATCTTGGAATAATAACTCCATGAAGATTTGGTTGATAATGGTATATTTCAGTGGCCCTCTTGGCTCTTTTATTTCTGCTGGCCTGGTGAGGGGGACACCTCCCAGGCCAGATTAGGATGACAAGTTTCCACACCCCTCGCCCTTTATGAGATTTTTTAGCCGCGGATTACATGAGTGCGAAAAAAATCTGGTGTAATTCTTGCTGACCGTTTTACAATTATGACGGATTGTTAGCAATGCCCGGTTCACAATCGGTACGGGTTGTAGCGGCGTGTTGAGTAGAGAAGTGATGAAGAAGGTTTGTGCAGCAAGGAAGTTGTACTGCAGAAGAGGAGTGTGATGCAGCAGAGGAGTTGTGCTGCAGGAGGAGGAGCCGGATCCGTGGAGGTGTGAGCCAAGAGGACAACTGTAAAAGATAAAACTGTACAAAAACAACTGTAAAAAATAAAAAAAAACCCGAGTTCCACTATCTGCTTTACAAGCAGATACCATGTTACATGGATATGTCTTTGATTGGGGATTTCATAACGGTTGTCCTCGAGAGTTATAAACAAATCCTATAACTTTAAACAAATCTCTGGGCCGCATCCCGACTAATTCCAACAAAACAACAGTTTAATTATAGAAATGTTGAAAATAACTGTGAAGAGAAGCCACTACAATGAGTTGTTGTTAACAGTCGACTGTTGTCAAGAAGATGAAAATGTTTCCTATGGAGTGGAGTAAATGATGCTATTGCTTTACGTTAAGAATATTATAACCGGCTTATTAAAATTGTTTATAGTCCAATCAACTTAGTTTAGGAATGTAGCCAGGTACGTAAGGAGGGGGAAATTGGTAGCTTGAGATGTGAACATTTATCACATAAATCAAGCGCTTTCCAACGAGTAGCGAACGATTTCTGTGCGATGAAAACTGCGGAAGTTCCATTCCCCTAGCAACGGCTGGGTTGTACGTGAAAAAAACTGAAATTGTGACACAAATTTTGCGTCACGGAAATTTTTGGTTGACCCCCCAGAGCAAAGACTATGTCAAAAAAAATAAAAACAAAAATTCTTAAATAAAAAAAAGAAGAAATGAGTAATTCTTCATGAAATTTCACGTAGAATTCGAAATTGCAATAAAAATTGGGATTCTCATCTAAAATAATAAAGTCAGCTCGCATTAGGCACCTGCTCAAAAATTTGATATTAGAGATTTACGTAAAGAATAAGGGGGGTTACCAATTGAATTTTTCTTCTAACCCCTTAAGGAGTTTAAGGGAGGAAAGGCTTTGCTAGCTAGGACACCCTTTATACCAGTACCTACCAGTATATGTATCTATACACAAGGACAGAATAACATGTTGTGACACATGAATATAAGATAATTTATTGTATTGTCAATTATCCGACATTGTTTGAACTTTTCAGCCTAACTTAACCGTTTTAATTGCGATAAAAGGCCTTGTATTCCTTGTAGTACAAGTGATTTGTACTGCCGTGCTATGCGACCGTTTAGAAATAATGGCTGATCAGGTGGGAGTAGCATAAGTAACATGCATAAATGCACTACTGTATAATATTCCGCACGTCACTGACTATTCTCTTTCTAACTTTCTTGCACCACGTTCTTATTGGCTATGACAGTCACAAATCCTGAAGAACATCTTGGAGTACCAAATTCCTTGAAGTTGTTATACAAATAGTAAATACCTGCACACAATTCCTGTTTCCCGTTTTCCAGAATACCGAAGTATTTAATGCTTTGTACAACAGCCCTTGGTATAAATGCGGAGTCGATTATGGTCGAATTGTTAGCATCGGGATGACATTTTCGCAACATTCACTGACGATTCGAGGAAAATCTTTTTTTGGGTTGATTGCCACTCGTGCAACTTTTTACACGGTAAGTACTCGGGTACCAATAAATGATCTTTTAACATGTAACACATACACTACCCTTGAGAGGCTTCACCCAACTTTCCAAATTGCATAACATCAACAAGTGAAATTGGTGTTTTACTGTGAACTTACCACACCTAACGATTGTCATAGTCTACATGTTAGTAGGTATTCGTCTTACTTTTATGACAGGGATAAATAATTAGTAAGGAGTGTAAAGAGTAAAATCGTTAGAATCATTCAAAAACAACGTCTGCCAAGTTGGGTGGGCAGTGTAGATTCCTTGCTTATTGTAACATGAACGTATATAATTAGTTGGATAACTAAGCATGAATGATACGTGTAAATATGCTATTATGGAATCGGTAGGAAAATGTCTGGAAGTAAACCGGCGTGATCCTTGAAAATGTCATCATAATCGGTCCTTTAGTCTCGGTTTCAACCAATATTACTTTTGCGCTTGTGCAATAGTTATTACTCAACCCAATGCAATATAATTCATACGGTATCTTTGTGGAACATATACCCAACTACCCCACGCGTTTGAATGAAATCGGACTGATAGATGATGAGAAATCGACGTTATTAGAATACGCGTTTGCGCATGCGCACAGACTGCGATTGATCCAACGGCAATGAAATTTATAGGACATAATTTAGGAGTTCACCCGCACAATCCCTGTACATTTCATAAAAATCGGTCCTATAGGTACTTCGGAGCTTTGTCAATCAGATTTTGTTTTTGCTGGCTCAATAGTTATTTTTTAACCAATTGCGGTAATTCATAGGATATGGCCTGGTAATTTTAGGAGAATGGTACCTAGGCAGAATATAATATACATTTTGATTCCTTGATTACTGGATTTTAACAGGAGTCACTTGTGCCGGGGACACCTGTTGATCGAAGATCAGTTGTCTGTAGTGGGTTAGCTGTGCGGGGGTCACGCGTTGAATTTTGGCCATTTGAGATTTGAGTGTCACTTCATTGAGCTGGACGAACTCGCCGAGACTTTTGTCTTTTCTGTTGATTTAGGCGTTTTAATTTGATTTGGACGTCTTTTTTTTCTATTTGTTGGGCGAGATTGGACTGGTATATTTTGGAGATAGAGACAATAAGTTTACACCATTTAGGACTCTCTAGTTTGCAATTCCCAAGCTCATTTTGCCACTCTCATCAGAATGAGGCGAAATGGAAGACAGTCTCAGCGGATTTTGATTCTGCACGCCGAGCTGAAACTGTGGATACCAAAACATCTCGGAAAACCTCAGAAAATTAGCCTTGAGGTGCCCACACACGAGCAGGCCGATCGTTGAGGGTTGACCTGAATGCTGAGGATTTTCCCTTCAGTTTGCGATGGACAGCATGCAGACGGGTCCCTACACACTTATCGAATGGAAACTCATCAAAAACGTGAGGTTTAGGCTTTTTGAGGAGTTTCCCCTTTGGGTGGGACACTGATCGAAACTGAATGGAAGGGAAAGTCGTCAAAAAGAATTTCAAATAGAAATCAGATATAAATTTGGAAGATGAAAAGTAGTTGACAATTATTTTTGATGACTTTCCTGTCCCCTGTGGAAACTGGTCAAACGCTCCTAAGGGGGAAACTCATCGAAAGGAAAGTCATCAAACCTTTCTTCGGAAGGCTTTTGGAGGCCTTCAGACTCCAGGCCAGGTAAACTCAACTGTGAATGGTAGTTTGGTTGGTGATTTTCTTAGAATAGATAATCGGCTTTTGTACAGCATTAGTAAAGTAAATCTCAGCTAGCATCATTTAACGGGAAATAGCCCGACCTCTAGTTCACAAATAACAAATACGTTTGGGTCAACGATTCGCGGACCGGAGTTGTTCCACAAAATATCACAATTCAAAAGTAGGTACCTAACGAGAAAGTTAAAATCACTTTGTTCTGTACAGTAGGTCTACTGTACTAAAAACATTTCTACGAATAGGTACAATTTCAAGGTGTGCTTGGCAAGCAACCCAAGTAGTAACAGTCAGCTAATGAATTCGGCCTAGCAATTTGATACCATAACGTCACGTGTAATCCTTTCCATATTTTTATTAAGGCAAGAGATAATTGGGATTCTTATCTGAAAATACGTCGCCATGGGTTTTCAGGAGCACTGAATGCGAATTGAATGTTAAATCGTAAATTCAACCTATTGGAATACCACCTACCCCCGTAATATGGATATGTAGGTAGGTAACCTACTTGTTTGGTTAAACAGAAAAATCATCTAATGCCACCCTCGTCCCTAAAACTAGCCTGCTGAATGTGTTCAACGTCCTAGAAATGTCCTCAAAACATATATATATATATGTATATATATATATATATATATATATATATATATATATATATATATATATATGTATCCGAATGTAAATATCTGAATGTAAATCTGTGTGTATATCTGGATATGAATTGAGTAATTTTGGAACAAATGGTGTGAAGCCTCGCGTCTGATATGTTTTACTGATAATTTTACCGTTGTCTTTGTTTCATGGTCCGAAGGCTATGGTGAACACGTTCAACTTGCTGAGTATGATTCGAAAAATGAGTTAAATGTCTGGCCATAGAATGATATCTGAAAAATGATTATATCCAGCTGTAGAAGCAGACGTTGAGGTTACCAAGTACATACTCAATGGTTTTATTAGGAAACAAGGTACTACCTATCTAATTGTAAAATAAAAGCAATCAATAATGATTACGTTATGGTATTTTCATTAAGTTCGTCCAATTAAAATCAGAACAGAAATTTACATTATAGTGTGTACAACTTGGAAAATTCACTTGGATTGTACTTGGATCATGATATGGATTTATCGGGTTTTATGTAGCTATGCTCATACAGCATTTCGTAATGAAATCCTATAGCATTAATATTTAATGAAATCCTCGTAGCATTTCGTAATGTAATCCACGTAGGACTCTTCAACATCTATATTCGTGCACACCCGAAAGTGACATGAAAGTCGGCTGCAAATAACTAAGTACCTATAGAATTACTGCATACCTAGCCAACACGTTTCTGTAGATTTCATCAAAATCTGAAGAACACTTGAAAATTGTTGATGCACCAGTCGACCAGTACCTCCGTATCTACACCCAGTAATATTGTAGTAAGTAGGTACTTATATATATATATATATATATATATATATACATATATATATATATATATATATATATATATTAGGAAGTTAGAGGAGTGTAGAAGAAAATTTTCTTTGGGCGTTGAGTATTTTTGCATCGAGTTAATATTTTCTGGGTGTCCCCCAATTTTTTCCAATTCAAATATATCAGCAACGTAGGTTGAATAGAAAATAGTCCTGGTGTCTGTCAGTTGATCAAAACGTCTTCGTTCCTACCTTGCGATTGTTTGAAGTAGATGTCTCCATGTCGCTCCATTATAGTTTCAGCAGCATCGTTGGTTAGGAAAGAATAATGGAGGTAATATAGTGAGAGGCGCGGAGTATACTGTAATTTATTTTTCTTGATTTTTCGATTTTGGTATCTACAGTAGGGGTGTTCTGAGTGGAATAAAATGTAATACGTGGACGTCAGCTAAAGCTATGAGAATATATTGTCAAGAAAGATTCGGGAAGTTGGTAGCTACCTGAAAGAAATGAAAAGCATCTTCAGTCAAATCCCACCGATTACGGAAGAAAACATAGGGTCTGACTCTAAGATAAAAGCTTGACCACAATTAGGTGGAAAGATAAGTGTTGTTGCATGTCGCCTGAAAACATGAAATGAATCTTACCTTGGTAGTATTGGGCCGGTCTTCGGGGGACTTTGTGGCTGGTCGACCATGCTTGGAATGTGTGTAGGCACCTAGGAAATTGTGGAAGTAATGTTAAACGTAACTGGGACAATTTAGTACAATTACAAAATAAACGGAAAGAGTGCTACAGCTGACACTCGTCCAATGGTATGATGAAATGTAATGTTATCCAATACTTAAAAGCTGAAAAAGAACTAGGTACCTACCTACCTAAATATGTATGACAGCCTCGTGTCATAATACGACTCAGGACTCTGAATGAGATGCAATGCAATGAAATAGTGTGTAATTGAACCTCGGGCAGACAATGGAAACACAAGATATAGAACAATGGTAAGTACCTACCTACCTATACTTCTAAACAAATTCATGTCACAGCATTAAATAATCAAAATGGTATAAACAAGGTAAGTCATATATATCGTGCCCCCAAATTGGGAAAATGAAATTAAAAGCGACAGCGCTGTTGTTGAGAGTGAAACTGTAACGTCATATAAGAAAGTACCTACTACTTCCAATGGAAGCAGAGGGTACAACAAAAATGTTGGTAATGTACTACGTGCTAGAAGCCAAGAAGGTCGCTTGACTACGTGGTAGATGCAATGAACTACCTACGTGGCCAACTGGATTTGAATTAAAAATATATTTACAAGCATCAACAAAGTGTTGTTGAATTAGGCTTAACGGATCGCGTATCATAGGGAATATCTGTATCAAAAGAATGTGTCTTCAACAATATATCAAGTAGGTATCAAAATAACGTGTCGAATAGTTTCAATCGTAGATAGTGAATCTCATTATACTACCTACCTATTTACTTTACAATCGTGCCTCATGTGCAACTTCATCTTGCCAACAATGAATTTCACTCATATACTTACAGGGTGTTTCAATGAACCTGCCATTCATTTTTATATTTTTGAAAAAAAGAAAAAAAAAACTATATGGTAATTACCTAAATCCTCTTTTTTTTTTAAATGCTATGCAATCATGGGTCACAGTGGCACTACGACTCCTAACCCGCGTTTCTCAAATGGGAATCCCATTTTTTCCTTGCATATTTGAAATCTACATAAAATTAAATTGAAAAATGACCCAAGAATTTTTGAGTGCATGAAAACAGGAGTAATTACGCTAAGAAAGTTTGCAAAATGCCAATTAATGAGTTTTTGAAGATATTTAATTGCCACATTTCTAATACCTACATGATTTTTGGGTATTTTTTCAAGCTGGATTACGTTGCGATGTTCTTTGCGATATTCGTGATAGGTAGGTACCACCTTGAAAAACACAAAAAAGAAGAAATTTTAGTTTGTTTTTCGTCGTGTGAAAACAAGTGAAGAAATTTGCAATTTTGGCCTTTTTTCAATATTTTTTCAAGTTGGTATTGCGAATAAGTAAAAGAATATCACCGTGTAATTTAATGTGATAAGATAGGTAGGTACCTACCCAAAATCATGTATCATATGTGGCAATTGAATATCTTAAAAAAATCGGGATTTCACCATTGGCGCAATTTTTGGGCATAATTGTGCTTGTTTTTTCTCACTCAAATTCGAGTGATAAGTCATTCTTCCGGGAAATTTTATGTAGATTTCCAATGTGCAATAAAAAATGGGAGTTCTCATTTGAATAACATGGGTTAGGAATGGTACTTCCACTTTGGAGTGTGATAATCAAAATCCGATTTTACCATTAAATAGCATTTAAAAAATAAAGGGGAGTTTTCATTCGATATCTCAAAAAATAAGTAGGTAAGTGGTTAAGTCCATTAAATTTTAGACACTCAGTACATAAGATATCTCGTTAAGTGTCACAACTCCAACCGATTCATTTACCAGGTGTCCCCCCCCCAAGCGAAACGACTCGAGCCCCCCCCCCCCCCCCCCAACTAAAATATTTATTAAATAGGTAATGTAAATGATACACTGATGTGATAAAGAATGTTGTATTCCTTGTTTTACAAATGTAAGTAATTGAGTTTTAATTGACAGTAAAACAAGTACAATAAGTATATGGAGAATTTCAATTATCTACAGTAACTATATACATTGCTCAAAATACACCATTTAGGCTACTATAGCTAAACAAGCCAAAGTATATTATATTTAACGTTATTAGTTATATGCCTTATTAGGTTTGCCTACAATCGACAGAGCAGTTTTTTTCTTTGTGCTGATGATAAAGAAAATGCATCAATTATTTCCTCATTAGATATAGACTCCATCACATCTTTCTCTGCAGAAAGAACCAACAAGTAATTCCATCCAAGAAAGAAAAGAACCACCCAATGAAGTAATTCGAATTGAAAACAGCTGACGCTAGCAAATTGTTAGTATAAAATATCTTATACTTGGTCATAAAAAAATACTCATTTTTCTAACACCCCCCCCCCCCCCAAATTTTAGCAGTTCGCACCCCTGTGTAAACCAACTCACGTGTCTTGGTATGTCTCAACCTTGGTATGTCTCAACCTTGGTATGTGAGGGCCTAAGATGGGAGCCTTACACAAAAGCCACCTTTTAGACTGGGGTAATGCAATTTGAACTGCTGTATAATGTGGGGTCTCACATTGAACTGGCACTAACGAAAACAAGCAACTGGTGGTTTTTCCTTCCTTCAGACGATATTAATACTTCGGAGATCATCTGGGGGTGATAGAGAGGGGAGAGTCCTAGAACAGTGCAGCTAATCTGGTGGTTGCCCCTTGCTGGTGCTTCATTTGGATGATTTTTCCTTCATAACTTCAAATGCAGATTCACACATCCCCGTGATTTTTCTTTTTTGGGATTAAGTATCGCGAGTCCCAACTTTTGCAGTCACTGGTAACATTAGAACATTAATTGTAAGCTTTAAATTAATATACTATTATTCAGGTAGGCTCATATTATCAAACAATTGAATCCAATACCCGTGGTTATGGTAAAATTAAAATTCCATTATGTCTCACAGCAGCAAGATAAAGGTCATGTTTGTATTGTGATGCCAAACTTTACAATAAGTAGTTGTCTACCTTTGAACCTATGAATGTTGGAGATGCCTCTTGTGAAAAGATAAGATCTTGTAGATAAGATAAGTGAACTATAACTTCTAATTATATACTGATATGACATAATAATGATAATAATAATAATTTATTAGAAACTAACTATATAGGTATATTACTCAACTTTCTAACAGTCTTAAAACCTTTGTAATTTATATTTAGTACGATGATTTATGCGTACGACAATGATGAAGAAGTCTCTCTAAGATGGTAGTTTGTAGTTTCCTCAATTGGGGGAGTACAATTCGCAGTGCAGCACAGGTAGGTAACCATTTAATTGTTTCTTTCCAATAATTGCATGTATATTTTTCATTTTGTAATTTTTTTTTGTTTAAATAAACAAAATAATGATTAGAAAAATAAAGTTCCAGGAACTAAAAAAAGTATCTTAATGTGAAAGCGGTAATGTTTTATTTTTCTGGGAGTTACCACAATCTAACTAGTACCAATAGAAGTAGTAGGCAGCTGAAAGTTCAGCTAGAAGACTCGAAAAATGTAGTGAACGGCCACATAGCGCAGCACCTTCGATCTTGGGAAGTGTCCATGCTCAAATCAACAAACATTCCACGACTGTGTCTGTCATCATGGAGTCAGCAAAAATCAATCATGAAATCTAGATCCATGGAATCAACAAAATGCGCCTGCGCCCCATGCTTCGATAATTTTGATAACGTGAAATGTAAAAATTGGTTTTTTTCCTGATCTAGTTCATCTCTCTTTTCCACTTTGTTGTGCTTATTATAACATTCCAATATTAATTTATTAACTCTCAAGCTGCGAGAGCCTGAAAAGCGCTGTCCATTTTTTCCGATAAACTCGTCGAAAATCGAATATTCTCCGAGATGTCCGACGACATGAAGCAGCGACTGAACACGTTGTTTGGAGTTTTCCGGGTCTCCTTTCAGTACGGATACATCCCTTTGATTATTTATCTTGGTAGGTATTTACTACTAGATATTATTATTATTTTACTTACTGTTAGTCGTGTTTCAAAACAATCTCTTCCTATTCGTACATGGATTGCTAAGTAGATAGATTCACACTTATAGTTATCGTAGGTAATGAGTAATGTAGATTCCTAGTTCTGTTTGTGCTGCACATGTCAAGCATGTTCAATTCATGAAAGGTACAGGGCCAGTCTAAGTTTGTGAGCGGTACGTTGAAACCCTAGCTCTTGAGGTACATGGTGCAGGGACGAACTGAATAGGAACCTATTGGTATAGATCTATGGGTCGAGCTACTATACCAATATTCCCCGTACGATCATGTTTAAATAAATATATTAGTTCTTGCTCTGGAGAGCACGAACTGCTACTTCCTTTTATTCGCTTGCGTATTTGAACTGATCCACAAGTCTCCAAGAAATCCACCAATAACGCTTGTATGTTAATAACACAAACATGAGATTTGCTCCAGTGCCCTGATTAGACATAAGGCTTATTCCAACGAACAGCTTCAGCTCAAGCTGCGCCGTGAAGGAGTAGGAAAAAGGCGTTTCCGCTGTCCCTCAGTTCATGTTCGGTGCTAGATAGCAGGTGTTTCCGCTGCTCGAGGAACATGAACCGAGCACGGATTTTCTGTCCCACAAGGTTTGTTTCCACTGCTGCTCCGGAGCAGTTTCAGTTCAGAGTGTAATGGGCTAAAAATATTTGATACCTCGACAGGAGTTCGAACTCGTGTTGTCACAACTACGAGAAATTATTATTAATTTAAGTTGCAACACTCTAACGATCAGAGTTAAGAGGCCAGGGTGACCAAACCTCTTCGACTGTGTTATTTTCCTGGAGCATAACATTTCCCCAGAGTCAAATACCAGCCGTCTCGGCTGGTTTGGGGTCGGACGAATGACGATGTGTAACTGCAGGCCGCTGGCTCAGCAGATGCTCGCTGGAACAAGTCAGCAGTCGAGTGAGGTCATTGTCACGGTGTGGTTTGACTCAAGCGAGTGAGGAAATGACAGGCATAACAACAGGAAATGTGATGTTTACAGTCTTATGGCTCGAGAGGGATTTAATTAGTTATTGTTTCGTATGATTTTTGGGGTCCTATTTCGACTGCGCCACTGTAACAGGCTAAAAATATTTGATACCTCGACAGGAGTTCGAACTCGCGTCGTCACAACTAAGAGAAATTATTATTAATTCCTCGGAGTTGCGACACTCTAACGATCAGAGCTATTGAGGCCAGGGTGACCAAACCTCTTCGACTGTGAGAGTTATTTTCCTGGAGCGTAACAAGAGCAAGAGCACCTCCATGGCCGTTCAGTTCAGATGGTAGCGGAAACGCTCAACGACATACTGTGGGCAGTAACCATGGATTCACGAAGATCCATGAAAACAGAGTCACGTTAGCGGAACTTTAGCACTCAAACACTTGTTTTCATGCCCTCCGTCATCCGACCTTCTGCTGTTGTTTTGTGTAAGGTTTCAGAAGTTTGAGAAAGGATATATCGGGCTATCCAAAGTTTCAAAGAGTGCTTGCATGGAACAAGCACCTGGTCTTCCAGTGGGGCAGAAAGTTCATGTTCGGATCATGTCTTGGGCAGCAGAAACACCGGTCATCGAATATGAACTGGGGGACTGCGGAAACGCCCTTTTCTTACTCCGTCTTCACTGCGCAAGTTCAACTTGACCTGAACCTGTTCGGTACAGCAGTGGAAACAATCCTACTGGAAGACCAATTGCAGCTTGTTCCATGCATGCACTCTTTGGAATTTTGGATAACCCAATATATCCTTCCTCAAACCTTACACAGAACAACAACAGAAGATCGGACGTCGGAGGGCACGAAAACGAGGTTTTGCTAGTGTACCACTAACGTGACTCCATTTTCATGGATCTTCATGTAATGTGGCAGTAATCTTCCACGTGTTACTGCCCCGATCATGTCCTTGAGCGTTTCTGTTGCCATCTGAACTGAATAGCCATGGAGGTGCCCTTGCTCTGAACTGAACCAGCTCAGTTAATGCAGCAGAAACAAACCTAATGAACTACTGCAGAGAAAGAACTCAAAAACAGTAGCTTTGATCCGCGTTGTTGACCTTAAAGGCTAGATGATATCCCTTCTCATTGATTGCTGTCGCTAGGTGCTTTGAGATTGGGTTTTAAGACATTTTGCAGCCCTTAAATTAAGTAAATATGACTAAGTATAACATAATTATGTACCCATCCACATTCACTAACTTTTAAATACCTATATGTAGAACTAGCTGATTACCTGGTTGTTGCCCCGGTCGGGGTGCATAAATAACTTGGTGTAAAGTAGGCGAACTTAATAACATAGCTAAACTTGATGTAGGGTTTTATTAACGGGTTTTTATTAATTAAATTAGGGGTTTATTAATTTTATAAAATGAATTATAAACATTTTTTGAGTTTGATAGTTTATTTGGATAAAATATATTTAAAAAGAATAGAAAAAATTAACATCTCTCAGCTCATCAAGATGGAGCCCATTCTCGTGGAGCATCATTCGTCTACTAATGTCGCACTCTCGGAACAAAAGAGAATTCAGGGAAAACCCATAATTTCGATAATCTCCTAATGTTCCAGCCCTTCATCCTATCAAATTTCATCTTCCAAGGGTGAGTGGAAGAGATTTCAGTTATCAGGATGGAGCCTGTCATTCCATTCGTCTTCTAATGTCCCAGAGAATTCCCCAACCAAATTTAAACTTTCTAGGGTAAACACGTGAGAATGAAGCTCACTCAGCTGATCTGGACTGAGTCCATAATTTCATTCGTCTAGTAATGTCCTTGAGAGTCTCTTTATCAGAAACCTCTAAGGAGAGAATTCAGCTCACTCAATTACGCGATTTTAATATAGCCTATGTTACAATCCAAGTTATAAACTAACTGTTGGCCAAATTTCATCCCAATCCGCTCACCCGTTTTTCAGTTATCAATTTATTCTGTAACATCAAATCTGACATAGTTTTATGTACATAGATTGTTAGATTGATACAGATTGTTGCCATTCGATTCGTTATGGTGTTATTTACCTGGTTGGAACTCCATTCGATTCGTTATGGTGTTATTTACCTGGTTGGAACTAAACAACGTTTTGTAACTTGAAAAGTAAAAACTCCAAATTATGGCAACAACGGAGTGTGACTTTTTATCGCTAACTTCACAGAAGTTTTGGCTTCTTGGGTGAAGGAATGGTGCCTCAGAAAATTAAGGTGAGCTACACTGTATGCGTTAATGTGAATCCACTGATTCTAACTGCAAGAATATTGGTGCACTAGTTAAGTTGGAGGAAACCTATGTGGAGAAACTATACAGTTATTTAGTAGGTGTAGGCATATTATATATTGATTACTAACTTGCAAATTACATTTATCAAAATCATTTTGCTACATGCACTGAATAAAATATGTGGTGTTTTGTGACAATCTTTCATAATCTTGTTACAGGTATAAGAAAAGGAGCAGATCCTGGTTGCCCTGAGGTAACGCTTGGCAGGTGAGTTCATTTTTCATCAAGCATCACATTTACTTACTAGGTCCTTTGTTAATTTACTAAAATGAATGAAATCTACTCCAAGGTGTTGGTAGATAACAACATGAGTTGAGCTTTCAAAGTCAAAAGAATCAGACAAGGGAATGCAATTTCTGCTGTGCTGTTTAATTTAGTGCTCCACAAAGCCCTGGAAGGTGTGTTACACACTGTGTATAAACAGTGCTTGAAGGAGGTAGAACTCCCTCAACTGTCCAAGACGCTTTTCAGCCTACTGGCTTGAAAAATAGAAATAAAAAAATTTCTGTATATATATATATATATATATATATATATATATATATATATATATATATATATACAGGGTGATTCCCTCGCAGATGCAAAAAAAAAAAAAAAAAAATTTGGGTGAAACTTCATCAAAAATGGAGTAAAATGCCGCCAACTGCATATTTTTATCTCAATCCGTTCTCGAGATATGATTTTTTAAAGGTTTTTTTCAGGAAAACCGTGTTTTTTCCCTTTTAAACTCAACTTTCTCCACTTTACTTCATTCAATTTTAACTTTTGACCACATTTTCGGAATCAGCATTAAATTTACTATAAGAATTTAGTATATTTAATTTACTAATAAGAATAATAATACTTGGGTTCTTAAAAAGTACCATCCAAATGCCCTCACATCAGCTCAAACATTGACGATTTTGAAAAAATAATATTTCTGAAAATCTTTAAAACTTTACTACTCTTTTAAAAAGAATCCTGGAAGCTGGCAAATCTCATGAAAACTGCTTCGTCTAATACTCTTTCCAACGGTATAATCAAGTTTACTTTTATTTTGTTACTTAGTGGAGAAAATGATGTTTTAATGTTAAAAAATGGGGGTTTTTCAATGAAATTGTTGGTTTTCTCGAAAGATGACCCTCCATGAACCAACGAGTATGTGGTCGGTTTCTATGTATTTTTTCACGCTGTATCGAATGGTAACATTTGTAGATCTCTCCAACTCCGTTATAACCGAGTTTTACACTTAAAATCGCAAATGTTTAGTTTGTTTGTTACGATTAAATGTATGTGTGTTATGGGGTAAAACTAGTTAATTAAAGTGTAAAACTCGATTATAACGTTGTTGAGAGATCTGCAAGAGTTTCCATTCGATCCAGCGAGAAAAAATACATAGAAACCGACCCCATACTCGTTGGTTCATTGAGGGTCATCTTTCGAGAAAACCAACAATTTCATTGAAAAACCCACATTTTTTAACATTAAAATATTATTTTCTCCCCTAAATAACAAAATAAAAGTAAAATTGATAATACCGTTGGAAAGCATATTAGATGAAGCAGTTTTCATGAGATTTGCCAGTTTCCAGGATTCTTTTTAAAAGAGTAGTAAAGTTTTAAAGATTTTCAGAAATATTATTTTTTCAAAATCGTCAATGTTTGAGCTGATGTGAGGGCCTTTGGATGGTACTTTTTAAGAACCCAAGTACACTAATCTTATAGTAAATTTAGTGCTGATTCCGAAAATGTGGTCAAAAGTTAAAATTGAATGAAGTAAAGTGGAGAAAGTTGAGTTTAAAAGGAAAAAAACACTGTTTTCCTGAAAAAACCTTTAAAAAATCATATCTCGAGAACGGATTGAGATAAAAATATGCAGTTGGCGGCATTTTACTCCATTTTTGATGTAGTTTTACCCAAATTTTTTTTTGCATCTGCGAGGGAATCACCCTGTATATATATATATATATATATATGTATGTATGTGTCATTCCAGACAGTAACTCTCCATCAGGATTGTGATAAAAGTTCCGTTCTTGCGCCAAAAAATCAAGCTTTCCAAACGAAAGGATGAGTTCGTTGGCCAGCACTTTTTGAGCACATTAAATTGGTCAAATTTCAAAAAAATGTGCTGAAAAAATCACTTAAATTAGTAAAACGGTTGAAAATTGTTGAATTTATAATTTTTATCATAATATTGCTCAAATAAAGTTTATAAAATAGAACCTTAAAACATTTATTCACAAAATTATGCTGAAAAATGTACTTAAATTTCATTAAAATTTGCTATACTATCGATAAAACTGCAAAAAAGCTAAAAATCCAAAATATTTTTTTGAATAGCAGATTTCTATTTAGAATACGTTTTTTGCCATAAACATAATAGTTAACATCTTCTTTACATTCAAAAAGCTCAAAACAATTTAACTTAATATAATAAGATAACTTACGAAAATTCGCTTATTCGGTCATGCTGCATGACTAGAACTTTCCATTTAATTTCTCTGTTTGCAGCTCTGTTTGAGGACATTAAATTGGTCAAATTTCAAATAATGTGCTCAAAAAATCACTTAAAATCACTGAAAATGACAAAAACGGCCAAAAATAATCAAATTTATAATTTTAGCAGAATTTTAGTCAACACAAAATTATCAATAATTAACTAGGACATTGACAATTTTTGCACAAAATTATGCTGAAAACCGTACTCAAATTTCATTGATAATTACTGAAAAATCTGTAAAAATTGCAAAACAAAAACAAACAAAAAATCTAAAAATCCAAAATGTTTTTGATTTGCAGAATTTCATTTATTAATAGTTTTTTGCCATAAAATTGGTTTTTAATGATTTCTTTCCACTCAAATTGCTCAAATGTTAATACAATTTAACATATTATAATTCGAAAGGTAATTTAAGAAAATTAACGATCATGCTGCATGGCTGGAACTTTTTCTTGTGGACATGTTTGGTTTGGTTCGGGCTACTGGTGACTTGTTTTTGCTACATTCTCCCATGGACTTGTTTTTGTCGATTCTGTCTGTCTCTGAGTCAAGTGACCTGAGTCATAAGCTCTCACTTTCATTGGCCTGACGGTACATGTTTGTGTTGGAACAACAGGTCATCAAAGATGACTTGTTTGCCTTTGGTCAGACTAGCCATTGTCGACCTTCGTAATGAAAGGTTTATGTTTGCCTTTGCTTAATTTTGATGCAACTCAACCTAGTTAAAAAGAAACGATACCTGTCAACCTCACTTTTTGAAAAAATTAACACGTTTGCTTTCACATGGGCGCTCCTTCCTTTATACTCCCATATTAAGGATTGATAATTTAATTTTCAGTCGGTAGGGTTACTGTTGACCAACATAGATCCTTGCTGAATTAGACATTTTAGTGTAGCAAATACCGTGTTTTTAATAATGGATTTTTACTATTTTGTTCTTTCAGTTTATTGTGGCAGTAAATCACCATCTATTAAGAAATCACGTGGACATGAGACCTACAACTGCACGATTGGAAAATGCGGTAGAGGAAAGAAGCCAAGCTGTTTATTGCTTGATGTACATTATGATTTTCCTTATTTTGAGTAGATGAAGTTGTTTTCTTTTATTTTTCGTGTAAAATTATGTTAAGTAGTACCAATAAACTCAGTTGAGTACAACGTTAGATGGCTCTCTCCTTGAAATCATGTTATTCATGCCCTTTATAACTTATAGCTTGCCGACACCCCTCCTCCCTCCATTTCAGTACTCCAAATTACGGTGGCCCCTGTGTGACGTAACACCACATACGAATTCTAAAATTTCTCCAAGAATCATTGTTTTATAGACAAGCAATTTCACTCATGCGTTGCTTCGGTGACTTTCATAGATAACAGATAACAAGACCAGACGTTGTTCAACAGCACGTCCAACCCCCTCATCACCAGTGCCATCTAGATCATATTCTTATTCATATTCGACCTCCCTAACATCATTTTAGGGGTGAATCTGATCTGTTTGTCCAATTAATCTGTATTTGGCTAAAAGGATTGATTTAGGATATTTTTTAGTTTTGAGATGCGAGCATCCAGACCACCAAACATAAAAAAAGTCTTATCTATTACGTAGGCTTGTTTCATTATACGGAGGTTGATTGTTATACGGAGGCCGATTATGATTTATAAGGAAGGATTTATTATACAAAGGCTGGTGGTGGGGGGTGTGACGGTGCTCTTGAACGCCAAGTACCATTCACAAAGGTTGTTGGTGTTTGTATTTGAGGCATTGGCAACCAGCCATCCCGACGAACACTTTACAAAAAATCTCTGTAAACTTTTACTTTTCCTATATTTTATTAATTTTTGTGGATATTGCCAAAGAGCATAGAGGGTGATGACCTGGATGTGATAGGAGCGGGACACAAAATTTTTAATGACTTGACTAATTTTGAAACGAGCATTTAGTGGTATAGTTTCTCAATGTGCATTCTTGCTTGGAAACAAATTGTACTAATTTTCTCCACTTGGAAAACCATTGAAATGTGGATATGATAATAAAAATACAGTACCCAAAAACATAACTTCCAGGAGATGGAGACAATTATTTTGGGGTTTATTGATTTATTTTTGCACGATTTTGTTATGAATGGTTTCTGAAATTTAAGATCTTTTTTGCTCAACTATTTTTTACGTTAAATATCACGGTTTTTATGAGTAATGTTTTGCTGTAAAACAAATTTTAGAATTAGTTGCTCCTTTCAAACTCATTTTGAGGCTCTGCAGCTAATTGCGTTCTTATTCAACTTGAAATGTTGAAATTAGAAACGGTTCCTCTCGGTGTGGTAGGTACAGTATAAGAGCAACTTGAGAAACCACTCTAATGAGATTTGTGAGCTCTGTAGCTAATTTTGATTCTATTCAACTTGAGATGCTGAAGATTTAGTTTAAATTCTTAAAAAATTTCTACTTAACTTTGGACTCTCTGGGTGAGTAGAGCAGGCATAATCCCTGTAGGATAGATTGTTTTTGCTAACACAAATATACCAATAAATCACATAGAAAATTTTATTATATATCGTAACACAATACTCCAAACTTTGAATATATCCTTAGTAATGAGTTTTTCTATTCCGCTGCCATCAACAGATCACCTCATTGATTATTATTATTATTATCATTATTATTATTTTTTTACGGTTTAAGCCGCATCTCAACCAGTAGGGTCATTAGCGGCATTGAACACGGTGTCTTAAGGGACACTGGAAGTGACACGATTCTAAGGGGAGCCATGTTGCCATCCTTAACCAACAAGGAGCGTCATCATGGACTCCACTGGCAACTCGGAGGGGGGAAAAATGAGGGGTACAGTGATGACCACTGTTTAGCACCCAAAGTGGATAAAAACCAAAAATAAAGTAATACAACTAAGACTAGATGTAAAATAGGCTAATAACTATATACATGCTACTATATACAGATCAGATATGTGACAGAGTTCCCTCAGAATCCCAGAGAATGCGCTGCCGTAGCTCCGTTGTTACCCAATGGGCGTCGGGCGCCTCTTCCCAGATTATCGAGCTGCTAAGTTTGGCGATGGATAGGTGATCCAAGAACTGGAAAACCAATCTTCTCCGAACATAGCTTATATGCTATTAGTACGAGTTGTATCTCTTATGGTACAGTCACACCCCTCTCTATCTATGAGTGTAGATTTAGGCCCCCACTGCACCTCCGGGGCGGCCTAAGTCTATTACAGATATCACAGTTCGTAGTAGAGCTCAGCGGCTCTCAGGTACAATAACAGGGATCGGACCTTGTCTGGTCCGGATAAAACGTCAACCCACAGAGGGGGCTGATGCTGGACTCGGAGGTCCGCAAGGGCTGGGCAATCCTCCAGGAAGTGGCGGATGGACAGATCACCCCCACACCTCCCACACACAACATCTCGAGCTTCTGCACTAAGCAGGTGTCCATGAGTAAGACGGGTATGGCCAGTGGCAACCCGGTTGACGTTTTATATATCGTTGATTATCATATATAGGTAACTGTCTAGGCAAGTTACCACACATCTCCTCCTCTGGGTGGGTAATCACAAATTGATCCGCTAGGATGACTGGATAATCCTTCCTGATGATGTATCAAGTCTTGTGCGAGCTTCTTGATTCGCCGATGGAGAGCCTCCATCTTCTTTTTTCGTTTTCGGTAGTAATCAGAGCATTGATTTGTTCCTCCTCACAACTCCCTCTTTTGTTGAGATATAATAAAATCTAGGAGCTATTTCTTCGACAGCTGTCCCTTCCTCCATTTTGTCTGGGACATACTGTATTCAAGCTCGTTTCTTTTCTAGTGTGATGTCGCTGATTGTAGTATTCAGTTTGTTTAGAATGGTAACATTCATCCCACTTCCTGAGCTCTCATGATCAACTGCGCGTGGTTGAAGATGTCTCGGTAAAACAGGAACACGTGTCTCAGCCTCCTCCCCATCAACAGCTCAGCTAAGCTGAATCCGGATGGTCCCGGAGTGGTACGATATTCAAGGAGGGCCAGCATAGGATCACTGTTTTTAAGGAGCATCTTCTTCAATGTTTTAACAGCTCTTTCCGCTTCTCCATTTGACTGGTGGTACAATGGTCTGCTAATTTCTACTAGAAAACCATATTCTGCAGAGAAATATTTCCTCTCCTTACTCATGAATTGGGTTCCCGAGTTTGGAACAACGATCTCAGGAATCCCGAAATCAGCGAATATAGCTGTAACCTTTTTAAACAACTCGGAAACCGTCATTGTTGCCATGTTGATTATTTCCACATAACGTGAGTAGTGGTCTATAACGGCTAAGTAAACAGATTTTTAAAATTCTTAGTAGTCTACCCCAATTTTCTGCCAAGGTTAGCCTGTTGTATGAGGAGGTATCATAACATCCTCCCTCTCATGTTGGTATTTAGCACACATATGATTTTCAATCGAAATGTTAATCTCCTCTGTTATTCCAGTCGTCCTAGCCGCGCTAGCACACAATTCCAACTTGAGAAACCACTTTAATCAGCTGACTAAGCTCTGTGTCTTTTAACTAATATCGTTCCTGTTCAATTTATGATGCTGACATGACATGAAAAAGAGTGTTCCTGTGGGTTGTAGATTATGAATTGGGGCTCCGAACTAAAAGGTGCTCCGCTAGGAGCTCTAGGGCTCGAAGGACTCAAGGAATGTGGTGGTTGACATGATTTTCCCCTGGTTGATATATTGCGTCACCCCATTTTGCTCTGCAATTCATACCCTGCTCCATCAACCTCATCAGTACTCCTCAAAAATGGGAATTATATTATTAATAAATTTATAATTAAAATAAAAAGACTTACAAAAACAAACCAAAACCGAAAAGAATCAAAAACAACTTGCGCCCGCTGCGACTGCCCTTATAGGTGACAAAAAAGTCTTAGTTTAAATTAAATTGATTTATTAATTCTATCAAGGTTCAGACAACACTAGAAAATTGTTCAACGATTACCAAATTGTTTATAACAATTATTTGATTTTTAGAAATTTTTTAAACGCATTTTTTGAAAGATTTGATTCAACTTTGTTGCCATGCATTTTATTTCAAATTTGACTTTGGATTCATGTTCTACGGTCCAACACTATTGGACTTTTAGCCAGCTTTTGAAGTCAAAAAAAAAATTCATTTTGGGAATGGATTAATTCAAGTCAGGAAGGAAAAATTCATTAGAAGAAAAAGGAAGAATATTATTAGAACATTTTCAGTCATGAAGCTGACCACTAACAAATTTTTATAAGAATAAGGCCCAAAAAACTTCAAAAATTGTGCTAAAAAAGCGAAAATTGCAAATTTTACCATGAGAGCAGAATCCCACGCACATTAGAACATTCAGACCATAAATTGGGGTAATTATATTTTTTTGTCAAAATGCCAAATAAACCACAAAAATGTGCAAAATTTTGTCAAAAAAGTGATAAAATTGTATTATGTATGATTTAATGTATAGAGCAAATGCAATTTTATGAAAACATTTGCTTACATATTTATTCATTTTTTGCTATTAAGGTGAATCGCTATTAAGTGTTTTTGAGTGTGACTTTCCCACTTCGAATAGCTCTGGAATCCGAATCCAGTTGGTTCCGGCCACGGTTTTTGCGGGAAGTTGAGCTTTATACGGAGCACTATCGACGGAAAATAGAAGTACCTACCTATAGCGAGCCAACTTCGTCGGAAGTTGCTCATATTTGAAACTTAACGAGACTAATAGCCGACATTGAGTGTTTGTTCTTCAAAATTCTTCCGAATCCTTTTTTCCCGCCCGATCGACGTATTTACATTTCATTTGGGCATAATTCCATTGCACAAATAAGAAGAATGATTTAAAAAAGTAGAAAAAATATCTTACTTTCACATATGATTTGAAATCGGCACTCTTAGTTTTATTAGGTTGTTCAACTAAATTTTTACTTCGAGCGCTGGCCTCCCGGTTAAACTAAATTTATATATGTATATATAAAAAAAAGCTGTCACTCTTGGATTTTACAACTAATTGACAATAAGAAATAGGAAATCTGAAGAATTTCCACTTTTGGGAAGTCGATTTTTTCCGCCAGGCCCCAGTGTGCGGTGGAGGGATGGATTTTGTTTATATCCGTTTTTGGATTCTAGGCATCTTGAAACGTAAAACAACTAATTTTGTGAGGTTTAAGGGGGGGGGGGGGATTTTTTTTCCTTGATCGATTATGAAGGTTCATTAATAAAAATAATTAACCAATATGGAGGTGTGTAAACGAACCTTCATTTAAAACCCCCGAAAAGATTGTTTCCAAACGTTGTCCCTCGTCGCATCAAGTTACTTGGTCTTGAGATTCTGAAATCGACACCTACGCCCCCTGTTTGCCTCCAACTACCTTGACAATGATAAAGCCAAGGGTGAAACTTTTGAGTGAATGGGAGATAATGCTCAGCCGAAGATCGGTGGGCGTCCTTTTATGAATGGAATATGTGGGTCAGGTGTGGGCAAACCCGGCACCTTCCTACGCGCCTTTGACGTCACTGTCCACAAACACTCCCATATTGCATTTCCTTTTTTAATTTTTTTTACCTCTTCGTCGACTCAATTAACTTACTATCCTGCCCCTGATCGACTTGTCCGCATCAACTCTGAAAGAAACTGAGAACTAGAAATCAGAATTCCGTAGGAGGTGGAATGAGTTACCAATGCCAATGAGTTATTTTATTGTTTGACTGCTAAGGTGTATAAAATTACAATAAATTATTGGATCCACCCGGGAGTAGATAATGTGTACCATGACTTGCTATAACTATGTCACAGCTTTCTCATTTTTGGTTTATTATTTCCAATAATAAGCCTATGTGATCGTATAGCAAAAAATTTGTATATTTAATAACAAATCCTCTCGACTTTTCGTATGTACTTGAATAATGATATTATTAAGGCAATGATTATTTGAAAAGATAGGGGCTCAAATCGAGAAATATAAACATACGTATATAATTGAAGTATAGGTTGTGGCAAATCGAAATAGGACGTGCCGAGGAGTCTGGACGGGCCTTATGACGTACGCCAACTAAAACTACGATCATACTAAATTGAAAAAATAATAAACCTTTGTGAAATAATTTGCAGCGTTTTTGTGTTTGGGTTTATTATTGTCAATAATGAACCCGTGTTTCGACCAAAACGAAAAAAGTAAACTAACCCCCCCCCCCCCTCCTCCACTCAAAATTACTTGTTAGCTTACTTTCGCCCGACGACAGAAGTTTTTTCCGAAACTTGGTAGGTAGGAGGTACCTATTTGTTTGTACAAAGTTTACGAAATTGGCTCAAAAATCAAACATCGGCTTCTATGTAAGAACTCATGCGTTTGATACGACGTCGGGGTCTCAACTGCTGACCAAGGTCGCCTAGGTAGTATAGAAAAAAAAAAAAAAAAAATATTGAAAAAAGAATGTACAGTCTCATGTTCGATACAAGCAGCATAATAATTGAAACGCATATGATTGATAAATTGATATAAATTATTTATCTGATATGTATCTTCTATTTTGTTCCACAAATAATATTTTCTTAAATTTTGGTCATCTTCGTTCAAATTTTGTGATGTATAAAATACATATTTGTTTTTACTCATCCTTATTATGATAACACATCCATTTTATTCATTCTTATTACAACATTAATACCTATTACACATATCACATACAGTCGGAAGATTGAAGAATAACCAACAATATAATACCCGTCATTTGGAAACCACTGAATGCGCACAAATTTAACGATTTTATCCGTACAGCTAAATTGAGTAAGTAAGTACTTAATTAAACGGTAAACAGCTGGAAATTATTACTTTTTGATTTTATTGGTTTATAACTGGTTTTATTGTTTTATTTTTAGTTTCACTGGTTTATAACTGGTTTTACTGTTTATTTACAGTTTTACTGGTTTATTTATTTGTTTTATGACTCAAAGCCATGAAGAGTTGAATGAGAGTATATTCAGCGATAAATAAAGTAAAATAAACAATGCTAATCAGTTTATATATCTCTAGAACTTTTATAAAATACTATTTATATAGGTAACACACGAAACAGGCAGGAAAAATTCGATTAAAAAATGGCCGATAACTTGGAATTTTTGCAATAAAAATCACGATAACTATGTGATATCTAAGTGAGAACTAAGTCTAGAAGCACCTATCAACTTGAGATTATCTCCGGCGTTTCATACCCGTCTAAATTGTTCACTATTCTACCTGTCTACTTATTCACCTCCGTTTAAAACTGAAAGAGCAAATCACAAGTAATGGCTATCCGAAGAGATCAAGAGTTCCTTCGAATGAAATAACGGGACAGGAATAGGTAATGTTAATTATTTTGGAGATTTAGACAGCTTATTAGCGCTGATTGCCAAAAGATTTTAGTGAGAGGCTCAAATAAAGAGAGAGAGAGAGAAAAAAAAACAAAAAAAAAACAGGGTGACGAAGTCACAGGACGTACAGTGGCCAGTTTTCCGGAACGAGGAGGCAAAAGTCCTGTTTTCCTGGGGATTCCCAAGAGATTTGATTTCCAAAATGTTGGTGAGAATCCCAATTTTCCAAAACCAATTACGGTTTTCGCATATTTTTACGCAAACCCCATTTTTGTTGTGTAATTTATCCAACGGAAATCTAGATTTCAGGTGGCCAAAACCGTGAGTACGAGCAGGTACCTACATACCCATTTTCTCCCAATCCGCTCAATCGCCTTGATACCTTGATTTTTTTCTCGAAAAAAGGTTTATTATTGTTGAAAGTAATCAACCAAAATGAATCCCTATTTTCCTTGGTTGCTCCCTAAGTCGAGAACGGCTGGACCGATTTCAAAATGGGTTTTTGGATAATGATTAGCAAGTTCTGTAGATGGTTTAAGGTTACTTTTTTCATTTCCCCAAACTCCTTCCGGCCGAAACAAGCCAGATTCCCCCTCTACAATTTCGCAATCGTGTTAAAATGGTACCGATCTTGGTTACTGCCACGTAAACTAGTTAGGCAGCTTTTGAAGATTAATTCAGATTGGAACCTTTATATCTATTGTAAGTTGGTAAAGTGGTACATATACTGCATCTTTGTAGGTAAACACAACACCTGGTGTCCGAATGACCAGACTGTACCGGGATAAATCATAGGTAACTGGACAAACCACTGGTAACGAGACAAATCACGGGAGCGGGGCAAGCCACGAGGGGACCAACCATGGAGCAAACTTCGCGTTCGTGTTGATGCGGGACAGACAACAGCAGCGGAAACAACAGCAGCTACCTCCAATATTTTAATTTTTAATGGTTCTTTACTGGAATATGGACTTCGATCCCGGCAATACCGGCTAGTTTGCTAGTGTTTGATAATTTGGCAAACACAGGCTTGCTTTATGAATTCAAGACATGTTTGATATTAGACCTTCGAACACAAGTTGATCTGTCACTGATTGTTACAGGTAGTTGGTAGGTACCTACGCAACTAACTTAATAATATATTGAGGCAAAGAAAAGATTTAGGCACATTTCCAAATATTAATATTTCTTTGTTCAAGATTTCCATGTAAACGTCATCTCATAATGTGTGTTACGACTTCATAACAACTGATACAAGTTGTAGATGTATAAATTTGTTTCAAGAGCGGCCCTGTAGACTTTGAAGATGGGAAGCTGTCGGTTTGTTCACCAGGCTACCCCGATCTCGCCCCCTGGGGTCCACAACATACCCATAAATATGCAATTAGTCTTAATTATTTGACCGGACTTTAATTAATTTCCAGACTCGTCCTCTTGACCGATAAATCACAGAACACGAATGAACGGCCTCTCGTGCGGGGACTTTTCGATTTTGATATTTTAAATTTCTAATGAATAGAAATCCCATTCTGGACAATCAAGTAAACACACATTCTATTGACTCGATTTCAGAGGAGTCAGTAGCATGAATAAACATCGTCTCATTATCAAATGTGGCGCCTAATATATGCAAACAATGGTCAACCTGCATCCAGTTCGTACGTGCACGTTTGAAATGGTTAATTCATGTTTGAATATGCATGAATGTTGATTGTATTAACTGTTTATTAATACCCAAGCCGATTTTAGGATGTTGAATTCGTTAATCGGAAATTTAGTTTCAACTAGAAAACTTTTTATTTGAACACCCTAAGTGCTAACTGGAAGTTATAGGTACAACTAGCCTGGAGAAAATGTTTAGGAACAATTACCACGAAACGGGTTGTTTTTGGGATACCAAGGTCTAAGTTTGAATGGTCGGTACAACATATGTATATGTTGTACCGTCCTTTCAAACTCAGAGCTTGGTATTTGCATTTGCTCATTCCTAGGAATGGTTATCTTAAAAATTCCCAAGACTACTCCGTCTGAGTTTTTGAAAAACTTACCTAGCAACTGTGCTTATTTGGATGAGTGGTAGAAGCAAGAGGGGCAAGACAGGGATATGGGGCTAGAGGAAACAAAAGTAATAGTGAGCAGAAAAGTAAATCGGATAAACAAACAATCAGTAATATCCGTCATTTAGGACGTGGGATATTTTGAGCAAATACCAATTGCGCACGTTTTTGTGCACTCAGAATACGAGAGATGGGTCATTTTTCTATCAAAGTCCATGTAGATATTTCTATTCTGTTACGAAAAATGGGGAATCATTTGAAAAAAATTAGATTAGCGAACAATGCGCACGCTCTGCGCATGCGCATATTTGGAAAAAAGTCATATTTGAATATTGCACCAACAAAAGGGAAATTATTACATTAAAATTTTGTTTCAAAAACGCAAAAATAGGTACAAACAGAAGAAAAAAGAAGAAAGAAAAAAAAATGTTTATTTGGTATTCAAAAAGTACAAAACAAAAGTAGCATAGATATTATAGGGCAAGAACTATATTTGTTAACTGCCCGGAGAGTCAAGAACACTTTGAATTCAGCTTTTAGGTTTTTGTTTTCTCACAAATTAACATTTTTCAACACTTTTTAAATTTTTTTAAAAAATTGCATTCTCCAACATTTGTTTGTTAATGTTTGTTTGGTTTACCCAGTTGAGTGTATCCATAATAATTAGAGTTAGTTGTTATAATTTATCGTTGTTACATGGATTACCTTTCTTTTACTTAAAATATTACCTACCTTATCTTGTTAAATAGTACCTATCCGTTGTTGTTCGTTTAAATAAATTATCGTAGGTACCTACTGTTGTACACCTGTTTTAATTGGGGCGAACTACTAAATTATTAATGCTACGCTTCTAATAATAAGATGTTATTATAAATTATTTACACTGTTTATTCATTAATACATGTTTATATACATATATAGTGAATCATTGTTTTTATTTGTTAAAGTCTATCAGCCTACAAAATTGAAGTTTTGTGTTGAGAATCTTCTATATCTCAGAGCTTCTCTCAGGAAAAGGTATAGCATATTCCATCTTTCCCGTTTAGGTACCTACTGGATTGCTTCCCACGGTTCCAAATCTCTCTTGCGAAATACCTGTGACGGAACTCCGTCATTACGGGACATTTACATGTAAAGTGATACATTGTCTCTTCTTCCATTAAATTACACATTGAGCAAAGTGCGCTCTGGCCTCTACTATTCCATATCCTAAGATTCAAACCAAGTTGCTCACATCTTGCTCTAGCTAACTGCTGCATTACATTACACTAACTGTTTTGATTCTCAGGTAAGTGGCATTGTGATCCAAAGAGGCATACATTGTGTAGTGGCTCGATCCCAGTGCTTGGTTAGCAAATCGCTCCTTTTCGCGCTCATCGATCTTGGAGATCACCGTCGACAAACATTTTTTATACTTCGTCAGATTTCTTCCCCCGTCCAGGGCTCCAACCCCATAATCCTCATTCAGCTTGCCCCAAGTTTTATAATAGAACGCGCCTAAGCCTTATGGTTTCCTTAGCGACCTGGTTCGGCTCTTCTGCGCGAATCTGTAGAGCTCTTAGAATACAATTAGCGTCAATTTTAAAATTCCTCACAAAGAGCGTACTTTTACCTGTCTTCAGGTGCAGCATATAGGTCGGCGTGCTGTTTGGGGGTCCGAAAATCGCAAAAATAAGTACAAACTGAGTTATTGTTAAGGTGTGTGTGTGTGTGTGTGTGTGTGGGAGTTATTCTACGATATAGTGTAGAAGATCAGCATAGATAAATTATGAACCAGAAAACTGAATATGAATTTGGAATGAAACGAAATTAATTGTCATCGAATATATTTTGGAACCATTTCAAGTACCTAATAAAAATATGAACGGAATCAAAACAAGGAAATATCTTTCAGGCCAAGCGTGGGTAGCCTATGGGTTTGGCGAGTTGGCAGAAAAAAAAAGAAAAAAAAAAAAAAACCTGGACCGCAAAGTGGTCGGTAGCAAGCGGCGCCTTGTGTCGTAACTTCCTGTGTAAGAAATTTAAATATATGCATGGGACCGGGTGGAAACAATTAGGGCATAAACCCACGCGTGACCCTTTTTTTCGTCTCCTAATATACTTAAGTATCGGAGACGTCTCAGTGATCAATTGCCATCCAAGGAAGTACATGCCTACCTATTTCATCTGATCGTAGTTGGTCTGTTTTTCTTGTGGGTGACAATCATAGTCACCTACCTTATTTAATTGGTCAATTATTTCTTGTGAGCCTGCGTGGATACTGTTCATTTGACTGGCAAGAACATGTTGGCAAACAAACCTTGTTCAAAAGAAGGAGAAAATAATGAACAAAAAATGTGTTCCAAGTTAGGCGTGGCTCATAGTTTCTCATAATTAAAATGTTTCAAATAATCTTAAAAGGTGTATGAGGCAATTGGTCAATTAGGCAACGAGAAAATGACGGTTGGTAGTTGTCACGTTTGCGCATGCGCGAAAGCGAGGCCACTGAGTCGGTAGCGATGGAGTTCATTGGGGACCATTTACAGTCTAAACCGTTCAATCCTTGAAAATTTCACAGAATCGGATGTAAACTGTGGAAGTCATGCTTGTTAAAAGGATTTGCGGTTCGCGCATGCGCAGGAGTTTCCAGTGATATTGTAATAAAACTCTTATGGGGTAATGAAATCGTCATTTTTCACATGAGGCACTAATGATATGATCGAAATGAAACTCTTATGGGGTAATCAAACCGTCATTTTCCACAAAATTATGCTCGATGGATTTTACGTTTGGTGAAACAGATTGGGGACCATCTAATGCCTAACCCGTATATTCACAAAAAATTTCATCAAAATAAAATGGAAAATGTAGAAGTTAAGCTTGTTTCAAGGATTTTACATTATTACCGCATGCGCAGCAGCTACTAATGAAACGATCGTGATGAAATTGATAGGATGTCTTCCTGATGTCCTGTGATGGATTGATAGGACCCTCCTTTTCCTGGCTAAACTCTGATTTTGCGAGAGCTCGGATGGTTAAGCCTTGAGAAAATGATGCTTGATGGATTTCGCGTTTGCAAAAAGTGAATATTGATTTGTATCAAAACTAGTATTGGACCATCTGACAGCCTAACCAGCCTATTCCCTGAAAATAATATCCAATGTTGTTCAGAATGGTCTAAAATGCGAGAGGAAATTTTGATTTTGGTGAGAAGAAAAATTTAGCGAAGAAACCCTGTAACAAGACCAAAGTCTTCAAGACCAAAAAATCGTATATTCCCTGAGAATTTTCTCAAAATTGGATGACAAGTTACAAAAATGTTATTTTCCCCATGAGCTGAGGTTACCTACGTTTTATCCTGGAACAAAGAAATTCTTATGGGAGACCCAAACCGAACTCGCTCTTTTCCTAAAAACTACTAGAATTGATAAAATTCTTCACAGCTTTGTGAAGAAAAAGTTTAGGTAAGTCCAGGTTGATTCATTTAGGTAAATGTAGGTTAGCTATATTTGCTAATAGAACAATAAAATTTACAGGAGACCAACTAGACTAGACCCAAACTCGCACTACCGCTGTAAATGTATGAATAAATGAATGTTTATTATTGTCACACACTATTTTTTAACCATGTATTACAATGTATATCAGATTATGTTATAATTTTTGAAAAATTTAAATATATAACTGTAATTGGTAAAATAATTCACTGGTTTGTGGAGAAAAAGTTGAGATTCATGATGGAGAGGTCGCTATTTTTACATTAAAATACTTTCAACAAACGTTGGCCCTGAGCATCACACTAAAACATTGAGGGTTACATATACAACAGTTTGAAGGGGCTGAGGGTGAATCCTTAATGCTTGAGTTCAATCTATGGTTTTTTCTACTGGAGATGAATTTATATTCTTCAAATCAACGAAAAATATGATTCTCCAGTCTGTGTGTGTGTAGAGAAGATTTGTTATCCTACTAAATTAAGTTAAAGCTTCCGAAGGAGTATTTCGCATGTCATCCAAAACACTTTCACTCATCTCATCAAACATTTCACTTTCCATCACAAAACACACTAAAGTTAATACTGTACTAGAAACTAATCACCCAACTCGAGAAGACACGCGCAGCAGGGAGATATACAGTTGACAGCTGACAGACAACTGACTCAGGCCCTCACGTGATCAAACTGCGTGCGCATGCATATCTGAAAAGAGAAGGCTGCTAGCATCCTCGAATGCTAGCAGCCTAGTATAATGCGCCGCATTTGAACCAATGCCCCACAACCGATTTTGTGCATCCCGGGAGGCAAAAAGCGTCCGGCTGCTCGAATTTCAGCATCCCAACTGGGATGCACAAAATCGAGCGTCCGGGAGGCTGTTTTAGCATCCGATGCTGGCATCCTTAGTCTAATCGCTCCCATTTGATTTAATGCCCCGCTAGCCTCCCAGATGCCAGCATCCCGGATGCTAGCATCCTAGTATAATGGTAGCTTAAGGTGTAATAAGAAACCTGGATGCAAAGGAAAATTCTGTATTGGTGGGGAAGAATTTTCGCGGTCGCTCCCGTTAAGCTACCATTATACCATTACACTTTCATTAGTCCGGTCTACCATAAGAGAAATGGTACGTAAAACCACTAATCACTCAAAACTATTGTAGGTACCCGCAAAATTGCCAGGAATTTAACCAAGCATGACGTTGGAAACATTGAAATGCTGTCCTTCACATACCGTTAAATGTCGTTCTTAGAGGGCTGTCCCAATTATCTTGTTTTGGCTGAGATTTATTCAGTGGGGGAGACTTTTAATATTAATGCGATGGGATTCGTGTACACGTAGCCGCTTGGAGGCGAGAAGTCGCGCGCTTTGAAAAAACAGAGAGCGGCGAATCCTAAGGATGCTTGAGAATACTAAAATGGTCGGCGGGTTCCTTTTTGAAAATTTCACAG
The DNA here is from genome assembly GCA_030762985.1 of Adelphocoris suturalis. Lineage (NCBI taxonomy): Eukaryota > Metazoa > Arthropoda > Insecta > Hemiptera > Miridae > Adelphocoris > Adelphocoris suturalis. The sequence continues at coordinate 50,328,303 of CM061048.1, forward strand.
TTTAACCTCGCACGGATTCGGCTCTTTAGGGAGGTGAGGACGAACAAACGTGATCTTGGTTGGGCTAACGGTTGGTGAATTGTTACACAATAGGAGTTGGTACCGTAAAATGGGGTGACTTTGAGTGATATAGAATTTCAATTAAATAAAAATATGTTAAAAGTCAAAATTAGGGTGATTACTTTTGCTTTCAAACATGTGACTCTACATCAGCAATGAAATATCCACGCTATAACTACACAAGTTTTCAATCAGTACTCTTTCTGTTTAATTTATTTTTAAAATACCTACAGATTTCCAAGAAACCCCGGGGGCAGGATGAGTTGGAAGCCCCATTTATTTGCTATTTCTGTATTAGGTAGCCACTCTTCGTAGATCAATAGTCTATCATTATTACAACAAGTCTGCAGTACATTATCTAAACTTGACACACTGCGTCTTGCAAAAGGGCTCGCCCCTTCACAGCGCCAAGACCCCCAAATTTTACTATTTCTAGTAAATTATATCAAAGAAAAACCCTTTACTATGCTATTTCTAGTAAATTATATCAAAGAAAAACCCTTTACTATGCTATCTTCCCTTTATGCATTTTAGCTAATCACTTCATGGGGCATCTGTATGATGCGCTTCTGCAGAGCTTTCGTGAGATCAAATCTTGACTATGGATCCAATATCTATAGAACAGCAACAACCAGAGTATTACAAATCTTGGATCCAATTCACAACCAGGCCGATTGACAACAGGCGAATTCCGATCGAGTCCGATCCCTAGTTTAGTGGTTGATGCAGGCGAACTTCCACTATAAGAAAGAAGATCAATTCTGGCTCAGCGATCTGCAACAAAAATAAAAACATCAGGTGATTATCCATTACAGAGAACGGCACTAGATCCTCTTCCTCTCGGTGTTGGTTGTGCAATCAATGTAGACCTTGGAGTCTATAGGTTCACACTGCCATCATTCACCTCTATATTCACGACAGAGAATGCCATACACAAAGCTCTCACGTTATAGTTTCATCAAGCGAGGGGAAAGTTATTGCCTGATCTGATTCTCTCAGTGCAATTCAATCGATCGAATAAGGTATTGAAACTCCTGGTTAGAGACATGCTCTTTAGTGTCCAAAGACTTCCGTGTACCAGTGATCATCTACTAGATTCCAGGACACATAGGCATCATCAGAAACGAAGTAGCTGATTATCTTGCAAGCAAAGCAACAGAAGAGCCCATCTTAACATACCTTAACATCCACGCTTGCTATTAAATGACCATTAAAAGAGCAATATGGAACAAATAGTGAATAGATTTTCAATATAGCCACATCAAAAAACTCTGGGATATGAAAAAATTCGTTTCCTCATGGTCCACATCATGCCATTCAAAAAAATCGTTCTTATGGTACCATTGCACACTCCCGTTGAGAAGAAGTGATCCTGACTCGTCTTCGCATAGGACATTCAAGACTTTTTCCCCCCCCCCCCCCCCGCACCGAAAATTGTGAAACCTGTGGATGCCAGCTCACGAAAGGCCCCTTATTGCTGGAATGCGGATCGTTTAACAATCTGTATCCTAAAACTCCAATAAATCTGAAAGAACTTCTGGGAAATTACTCAATCGACCTACGACTTCGCCAAGCTAAAGATATTATCATTGTACTACAAGTTATGATATTATGTATTGTATTTGACCACTAGATTGTTGATTGTGAAAGAAAAACTCTCATGTTTTCTAATTTTTTTCTGCCAAAGTGCCAAAGTTTCTGCCCTTTTGGAGCGAACGCCTGGGTGGTCTCATTCGTTTCATCGGGATGATATCTATAAATGATACCCAAAAAAACAAAACAATCATTATGGCCTTTCCATTTATATGGTGAGCGTGGTTGTGAGGGGATGAGAGAATTGTTAAGGCTGCTTTTCTCATCATTTATTGAACACTCCTAGCGCTTTTGCCCTAATGGGCCTCATCAGGGAGTTTAAGGTAACATTTAGTTGTAGTGGTTCGTTTATTCATTTTACTTAGGTATCCGTTTCATGGGAGTGTGTCGCAGAGGGCTTACAATATTTCTGATCATTACTATACAGGGTGTCCCATCTAAACGGGCCCATCGGGAAATTACAGCCTTACGGTGCGAGCTATCGAAAAATTGAACTGGACCTTTTTTATAGTATTTTAACTCAGCTTTACGATGCGGAAGTCTGATTTTTATTTTTCCATGTTTTAGGGTCTCAAATCATTGATTGAAACTGACGGTTTCCTCTTGACCCCCCCTTTTTTATTGCTTTTTTCGATTTTAGGTTGGATTTGGAACAGAATATGCCTCGATGAAATTTTCTTTTGGGGCTTCGTTTCTGAGTTATTCCACTTTTTGCAAAATACAGAAAATCGCCGATTTCTTTCAGACGTTACCAACACTTTCTTACTACTTTTATCTTCAATTTTTGAGATGTTCACCACACTTGTGAAATCAGCAATTAACTATATATCATCAGACCCCAGCGTCCATAATTAACAATCACCATCAGGGGGATGACATTACACTTGAACGGCTTACGATTTAAAAGTTTTCCAAATCGTCGTTTGAAGAAAAAAAAAAAAAAAAAAAAACCCCTCAAACCGTTCAGTATTATTACTCATTTATTAGAAGAATGTATGAGACGCCGTATTCTGGACTAATGTAAGGTTCTTTAAATAATAAAGATCATAGTGTAGACTGAACAATAAGTATCATGAAGCTGTTGAGTTCTTGACCCTTGAATACAAAAAAACATTACTGTTACCTTGAACGTTTTCGAGATCCCTATTTAATATTTTAGCCCTTCAATACTACCCCCTTAAATAAACTTTGATCCTGAGGTTTCGGAGGAGCGACGTATGGCTGAAGTCGCCCAGAAGCTCTGGGCGACGTATGGCGGACGGACGGATTTTTTAAAATTTTTTTTATTTTTGATTTCATGTTTGTTGAAACGTAAACCAACAGATTTTGAGGAATGGGGAGGGAGGGAGGGGGGGGGTCAAATTTTTTTTCTTGGTTTATTATTGAAAAAACTGCCATTGCTTATCGAATAGCATTGCAACGATTGTATATAGGTACACCAGGAGGGTGGAGGCCTTCAAACAATGAAATCGTTGCATTCTTTTGACAGTAGAGATTTTTGAATGACCCCCCAGGCCCAAGACCAAGTCAATAATAATGGTGCGATTAGTAGGTGCTGTGTAGGTAGGTAAATAAGTCTATCTAGCACTCATTTTTTTGTGAGGGGGGCGTTATGTGTTCGGGGACCATTAATAATCATATCATCGATTAGGACTACTAAAGAGTTGTCACCAGACAGATAAGCCCATTGTGTCCTCTAATAACAAGTTATCTTGTTATCTCGATCTGTGAGGTAATTGCCGCTGCCCCTCTGCATGTTAATACAAACAGACGCAGTTCGCACTCGTATTGTTTCCAACAGCCCCTGCGTGTGAGGTCCGGAGGGGCCCGGCTATTAAAATTGCCTCTTTTAAACTACTCGCACTGAATCTTAAAGCGTTGGGAAATACAATATTCATGTCCGTCCGGTAAAAAGTCCTCCCTACCACTTCCTCTTTCACAATGCTTCCCACGTTTCCACTGTCGAACCGAAAAAAAAGCTCCTTCCAATAAGCGGTTGAAAACAGATTCAGTTTAGTCCGTCTTTCTGGAAAAGGTCTTCGAGGGTTAAGTAGGAAGAAGCCCAACAAGTTGATTGGTTTTTCATTATAAGGGAGAAAGAATTACGTGCGCTCCTATAGAAGGTGAATAACGTCAGTTTCTTTTCTGGTAACTGAACACAAACATTGATGATTAAGCTCAGCGCCGATGCAATTCATCTTGTTTTTCCAGTCGATGCGAATCCGTATTCTTCAGACACTACATTATTGGCTAACATTAGGGAGGCTACTACTTGAAGTAGACATTCATTATAATCGAATGAATGTGTAAGTCAAGAGTCACATAGTGCAAATTTTATGTAACGTGAAAGAGTTATCTTAGTCATAATCTTTTTTTCTCTGCAATTTTTACTACCTTTCTAAAAAAATTTTCCTTCCTCCTTCTCTTTCTCTCTTCCGGTGTTCTTCACTTCCTTTCCCGGTACTGACAGATTTCATTATTACCAGACAATAGTATTTTTATTTACTATCTTATATGTATAGATATAAATTTTTTAAAGTATTACTTTAATGATACACTTAAGCCCTTAAATTCAGTTGCCTTCAGACTTTAAATTTCAGCTGCTCTTCAGGCTCAAATTATAATTTATTTTCCTTTTGTTTTTCATCAACGCTCATTTTATTAAAATTTGGCATGATAGGTAGGACTCTATTGTCCTATGCGTCAGATAAACAATTATTAGTACGTAATTACACTATAATTTTGTAGTTTGTTTGTTAAATTGTAGTAGGTGCATCTGAAATTTGTTTTTGTATCAACCTCCATTATACAAAAGTTGGGTTCTTAGGCCCATAGTTCCGCATGGATTTGCCGATTTCCCTAAATTTTGATAGGTATTTTTCAAAAGTTAATTAGGTAGTTCCGGAAACCGTGAAACAACAAGTTTAAATTGCGAGAGTTAATTAATTCATAGCTCATTACTAGTTTGTGAAAAAGTAATAGTTTAAAAAAGTGGGAACCCATACACCGTAACAATGGGAAACTTAAATTTTCTTGCGACGAACATATAAAAAATCACCATTTTTGAGTGGTTTTATTTAAAGGGGACAGTAATTGGTCTAACTCACACATTTTCAGAACGTTTCATTAAAACCAAATTAAAACTAAATTCTTTTCACGGGTGTCCGTTTTGACTTAGTGAGGCTGCAATAGCGATGCCAGAATCATCTGTCTCGACTGTCAAGGGCTGGTCATTATCAATAGTAACTAGTGAGGCTTTAGCTATGTCATTTTCCTTTGTTCTTTAGGAGGTGGTGAATTTGATTGAATTGGATTAATTAGGGTTGGCCTCAGTGAAATTTTGCAATCGCTGATGTATTCATAATTATTGTTGAAGGACAGAAAGTTTATATAAGAACATCCAGTTTCTTAATGTTACGTACTTACTTCGGTCTCTTGAATCAAACTCGTAAGCGTTCGATAGAAATGCTTCCATTCTTTGGAAGCGGTTGGTGAGTCAAGAGATCCGTTGAATTTGTCGGGCTTCAAGATATGGGTGTTTATTTGCGAAGAGCCCAAATCAAATGCTTGCTGAATAAATTGTGGGAACATTTTACAACCTTGTTAAATCGTGAACTTGAGACTTTATTCAGCAAAACGTATGCTACAGAATTTGTGACAAGAATATTAAATATGAATTGCGATAACCATGTGTCGGTCACCAATGGATGTATGGTAATAGAAAGTTCAGTCAATAGAGTAGTAGTTTCACAGCAAGGATTTGCGGGCTCACGGACACTCACTAACTTTTTTTTTTAATTTTTTTATTTTTAAGGAAATCTCCCCTCAAAGACGGAGGGGGCCATTAAATTGCCAAAAAACGCCATTAAATTGAAAAATAAACAAATAAAATAAAAAAGTGGGGAGGACGCCCAGGTTTACCCGACGCCGGCTCTAGGGATAAGGGAAGTTGTAGGACGAGGAGGAAGAATGGGATGAAAGGATGTGCCCCTATAAAATGACCACCAGTTCAAGTAAGAACTTCTCAGGACGCGGGTGGTGATACCACGGAGTACTCCTGCCGAGATGCCCTACTCGAGTAACTCCGTGGCGCTTTTCCCGCACCACACCCCGATGTTATTAGGTGCCACTCCTTTTTGCTCAGATATCGCTAGGCGCAGATCATTTCTGTCATATTTACTTGTCTTAGCCCGCCAGGTCTGCTCCATGTCCACGCTGCCACTGACAACCTGGACATCCAGGACACACACACACACACAAACACACACACACGCACACACACACACACACACACACACACACACACACACACACACACACACACACACACACACACACACACGCACAAACACGCAAACACACACACACACACGCACGCGCGCGCACACACACACACACACACACACACACACACACACAGCAGACATATACAAATAGGCAGGCACGAAACCAAAGTTGCACAGCAGTTTTCTAGAATGGTCTAAAACGTAAAATGCGAGTGGAAATTTTGAATTTGGAGACAATCAATTTTTTATCTTCACCACTGAAAACAACAGCGGTTTGAAAACGATCCATACGGAACCGCACCCCAAAACTCATTTTTAACCTAAAACATACAGCCCAGTTAATTCTGCTCTGGTCTATGAAAGTAGTGGACCTTAAGTTCAGGCCTCATAGAGAGCCCACGTCTGGCTTTCAGTTGCATCAGAAACCTCCTATGACCTTGACGAAGAGCATCCCCGAATTTCCAACGCTGCATCATTTATCGTTAGATACGGCTGCCAAGGGAATAGGTAGGCCCTACACCTACGCCCACGCTTTCTTGTTGATAGTGAGCTTGTGATTCTGGGAAACCTGAATCACTCTTCAAAGAAATCAAGATTAGGGAGGTTTAGGTAGGTTTATCGGTTTACGTAGAAGTTATTAGTTCCTTGAAAACAAAGAAAACTTTCTGTTCAAAAACAACTCGTGTGGGGGGAAAAAGGTGCATATCAGCTTCCTTAATTTCCAACATGACCCACAGATTCTATCTGCGGATCATTTTGTCCAATTTCTGAATCCTTCCAGCGTCAGCCCTTGTTCGCACCGTTTTTTTTTTAGTATTTTCGTTTGCTTCGTGTGAGGAAATCATCAGAACAAACAGAAAAAGTTATTTTGACGGAAATGATAGAGGCTTAAAAATCTTACAAGCTTTAAAGTTTAATTAAAATGAAAATTGCAAAAAAACCAGCGAAATTTCTTTTTAAATTATCGAAAAATTAATCAACTTTTAATATTTTAAAAAATGGCATAAAGGTTTCTGAACTGAACAGCAAGCAGCAACTGCACGGAGCAGTAGGCTGGGCGCTAAATAACGCGTCTTGTAAATATAATGCTTTGTCGACAAGAAGGGCGAACGGTGGCAGGGAGGTTACCATGAACGAGAACGGGAGCTCGGGAACAGGTAGTGCAAAGGGGGCTTTAAAGCTCGCTCGAATTTGGAGGGTAGTAGGTCGGTTAAGTACGTAGTCGGGAAAAGACGATTTAATCATCCCTTATCAATTTAAACGTGATCGTATCATTAGTAGCTGCTGCGTATACGTACGAATGTAAAATCCTTAAAACAAGCATTTTTTCTACAGATTTCATTGGAATTTTATGACATTTTCTGGGATTCCACTCTTTAGGCTGTAGATGTTCCCCAATGAACTTCATCCCTTCCGACTCACTGGTAGCTTTTGCACATCTGCAAACGTATCAAGCATCGTTTTCACATTGCCAAATTGACCGACTTGGAAATTTTATGTCCCATATTAATTTGGTTGTTCTTCCAACAATCGAAACCCGCCACTTTGGAATCTTATAAGATTATTTATGACATTTCGGTGATCTATACATCCATATTACGTGTTGTGTTTTGAACTGGAGGCTGCGAGTAAGATATGGTAAGATGGGATGTGAATGGAATATCGATGAAAGATTCACACGAGTGCGAGCTCCCGTGGTATGATAGGAAGAAGGAAGTAGCTTCCCAGAGCGTGCGGTCCTGCGAGGAGCTAGGAGATCGTCCTGGTGTGCGAGGTCTCATAAGACGATAATAAGGAAGGAAAGATATGATTTGGTTGTAGATTGAAAATACAGGAACTTCTGAAACAAAATGGAGCCGGAGCGGCTCGCTACCGTGCAAAAGGGAAATATCCCCGACTCCTCAATATCATAACCTTTCTGTAGAAAGTTCGAAAGCCGAAATAGTCAGCTGGATTCGTTAAAGTTGCAGTTTGATAATTTAAAAAACAAGGCCAGGAGAGTCTCTAAATACGGCACATAGTCAACCGACAGCAGAGGTTCAAAAAGTTCAGTTCCACAAATAAATGTATTTTTCCCCCGCTTCTTCGCGGTATCATATAACCTTTTCTACCGGTGATTCAAAAGCTGCAATAGTTAGTTTGGATAACATTTTTAATTCGATAAATAGAAGAATAAAGTCAAGAAATTTTTAAAAACCTCTAAACATGACGTATAGTCACCCTCTGACCAATGTACATTGGTAGGCTTTCTTTATATATTTTTAACGAAGGGATCTCGTCTGGTGAAAGTTGCCTTTTCTGAATGGGGATCTCGCGCTTCGTCCTTGCCACTTTTGGCGGCGGAGCACCATACCTAAGATGTCCCTACCCTACCCTTAAGCCCGAGTGAAGTACGGGTGAGGTGTGAGTGAGTGGAGTATGAGTAAGGCAAGGGGGTTGAACCCCTTTTTTGTCACGAGTCAACCCTTCCAAGCTGACGCAATCATTTTGTGGTTCGCAAAAGTACACATTCGTTGAGTGCTCTAAAACACGTCTCGCGTGCTCCGTCAACCCATATCTCTTTTGTCATGCTAATAAATGCTCCTCTTCAAAAACCCTCCCGTTAATAGTTTTATACCGCGTCGTGTTGTTGACTGTCGTGCACTGATCTCGTGCCCCGGCTAAATATTTGTAATATTCTATCAATATTTATGACTTGAAACGTTTCGTTCCGCGCCTTCACGGACATTCGGATAGGACACGATCCAAGTCCAGCCTTTTCGTTCTACATCGGAAAAATAAAATGTCCAGCTAACTTTCCGGTCATTCCAACCTAACCATGAAACGGAAAAAGTGGATGGAGGTGAAAAATGAAAGATCAAAGCATAGGTAAGGTTGAAACTTAAGACATGTTATTAGCTATCTTAACATTTTCAGCATGATCGAGACGATTATTGAAATAACAAAAGATGTCATCTAGTCGTAGTTTTATTTCACTTTGCTGATTTTATATAGTAGCATGTATATAGTTATTAGCCTATTTTACATCTAGTCTTAGTTGTAAACATATTTTTGGATTTTTTTTTTAATCCACTTTGGGGGCTAAACAGTGGTCATCACTGTCCCCCTAATTTTTTTCCTCTTCCGAGTTGCCAGTGGAGTCCATGATGGCGCTCCTTTTTAGTCAAGGATGGCAGCATGACTCCCCTTAGAATCGTGCCACTTCCAGTGTCCCTTTAGATACCTTGTTCAATGCCGCTAATGACCCTTCTGATTGAGGTGCGCTTAAACCTTAAAAAAAAAAAAAAAAAGTTAACAAAGATTGTTATTATTTAAAGATTATTATCTAGAGATTGTTATTATTTAAAGATTGTTATCTAGAATCCAAATAATATTATCATGATTGTATAAATATTTGAAGATTAGCGGGTCATTTTGTTTTTATTGAAAGCCTAACAAGACAGCCGCATACATGCGTAGGATTTTATTGGGTGTAACAATCAAGGTTGAATGTGTGTATGTAGGTACGCAGTGCCTCCTGTAATTCAAATACAATGTAATTCTTATGGGACCACTTACCAGTTTGTAATTTAATAACTCTGAATTTAAGTGGAATCGGATAACACTTTGTTAATGCTGTATTAACGTTAACAGACTTCACGCTTGCATATACGCAAATGTGGGGTTGAGCGTCTAGGAAGGGTTTGCGAGCACACAAATAGACACACTGGATAAGTACATCAACAACTAAGTAAGTGAATAAGGAACTATCAGGAGGGGAAGGGGGAGGGGGGCTGCCCTATCGATAAAAATTACACTAGATATTTTAATGTTTTTTCCTCTTATTTTTCAGAAATTGAAAATATCATCATCATTCGTTTTACCTGCAGTTAGGTTCTAACCACCGTATTTTTTTCCAATAAGGTACTTTAGTTGCCTACTTTACGACAATGTTTCGGTAGGGAGACACAACTAAAAACATCCTAATACAACGTCCATATTTACACTCCAAGGACTGCAAAGAGGCAACAGCACTGAAGTAATCCCTCAACAAATGACTCAGAAGATTATTACCATGCCAATATTTTGTTACCATTCCTTGACCAAAATATCATAGCCTAAGTGTGAATGAGTGTTCCAAGTGATGCTGTTTCCAGACTTGGGGGGGGGGGGGGGGATAAACTTTTACCAGCCATTTTCAAGCCTTAGTTTAAATCAGACTTCATCAGTGCAGCCAAATTTTATGAGAGAGATTAATTCCATTGGAGCCCTTGATTAGGAACTTTTAATTATGGTAAGGTTTCTGTTTTTCTACAGATACCTAAAAAAAAAAAAAAAGAGTCATTTGAATATCTTGGCCTTGTCTCCAATCATATCGCTTTTTGAAAGACCCTATCTGCCTTTGGAAGAGTGAACACCTACTTTAGACCGACGGTGATCAAAGACACACTGAGTGGTATTGCTTTATTTCACATAATTAAGGTTGATTCGAAAGATGTACCTATCCCAGCACTAGGTATGCCTCTTACAAGTACCAATTCCTGCTATGCGTTTGTTAGTAACCATAATAAGTGATTGTGTGAACTTCTAAGAATACTTATAGTGAAACAAAATAATTATTGTTTGTATACCAACAGTGTTATATAGAAAATCAGTTATGTAGAGAAAATGGTAATAGTGTAAATATAAATCCTGTACCTACTTGATTGTTCTATAAAATGGACATAGGAAAATATGGATGAGCCCCTCCGAAAAAGAACTTCTGGATCCGCCACTGCTTACAGCCACTTAATTCATTGGAACGATTGATTTCTGGATACCATTCAAACATGATTTTGCGATGGGATACAATAAAATGTTATATAAAATGCTCACTGCAAGTGCATCTGGAGAAGAAATTATAGCGACTGCTTTACTTTTGTAATATTTTCCAAATATAATAAGACTGACTGCACTGATGTAAATCCGAATATAATATTTATGCTTATTCCAGGGTTCAGGCTCAACTTCTCCATGGATTCTTTACCCTTTGCCACTGGTTGGGTGGTCCTCTTTAGCATCATAATCTGAAAGAACTATAAAATACCTACTCCAATAAAAATCAAGATCTCCTAAAGTGTCTCCCAGAGGTCGGCTCCGAAAAAAATTCCTTCAACATTCAAAACCACTTAATGCAACTCAATCCAAACGTAGTCTATGGTTTTGATGGCGGTACCTGCCTGTATAACATGCCGGGTTCAGAAGGTGCCAAGTTGAACAAAAACCGCTATAAAAGCCTCTCGAAAGGGGGATTTTCGTAGAGGTGACTGCTTCAAGATAACCATCTATCCCGGGGGGAAGCTGCCCAATTCCCCGTAACCCCATTGTCGGCTCTTCAGCAAATTGTAGTCTCGTCCTCTGACCTAGGGCATAAATCCAGTAGCTGTAGTATTTGGCAGCTCGTTAGAAGACCCAGGTGTTTATATTGTATGTTAATTGCCTGTAGGGGTGGTAATTGTGACACGTTCAAACACGCAAAAACCTTTCGCCGTTCGTTTCTCTTCCCCCAAGCCCCAACGAATGCGCATACATCGGGCTCGTACCCAATTTGAGACTCTCCAAAGAACATGTGTTAACAAGATTCGATCTGTATTAAATTAGCCTGACCCATTGTTATTCCACATTTCACACCTTTGTAAGTTCGTGTAAGCGACTAAAAACTTTGTTTGAAGAAGAGTCCCGAACATTTTGAATGCAGGGGTGAAAAAAGGGCTGTGAGGGGCAAACATGATTTTTCTTGTGAAGGGAGTGGGTCGCCGAAAAAATACTCTTGTCCTGTTTTTATTCATCACCGATGGCAGGCTGGTTTTACCTGATTCACGAGACCTTTTCCCGGATGAAGAACACGCTGGATGTTTGAGACTAGCGTCTCGCGCTCACTCGTTTTAAAAGAGTGAATAATTCATAAAATAAGTAGGATTCTAAAAACTAGTATATTTATTGATTATACGATTAGCACATTAAAAAAAAAGGAGGTTGGATTTCTGACTGACATAGGTGTAGGTGTAGCTAGACTCCCATTTTTTCTAATCTAATCCTCAATTTTATTAAACTCACCTGAGTATTTGCGAATGATGGTAGATACGCAACAAGAAAAAAGAACAGCTATCAATCAAATTCAGAAAGCTACATTGGCTGATGGACCGTTAATAAATTGCTGTTAAACAAAACAGTGGGAACTAATTCCCATTTGGACCTATGGTATACAGCTATGAGAATGCACTGCAAAAGGTACTATGAAAATTATACAAACTTTCCAGAATAAAGTGATGAGGAGTGTTGTGAACGCTCCGTGGTACATTCGTAATGAAATTCCTCCACAAGGACCACAAGGTGGTACGCTAACTGTTCGGTTACAGAGGACCTTGAGAAAGTCTCTATTCAATTACTCTACTTACTGGGCTGGGTATCACCCAATTTCTTTACGGTATAACTCAGTGTCAAATTCGAAGCAAACGAAAATTCTTCCAAAACGAACGATCTGAAGGGTTTTAAATTTTTTATATCTTGTGGGTCGTGACAGTGTGAAGTTCGCACCACTCATTTTCTTTGCGGTACCTGTATCTCAGTATCGAATTAAGGGCACTTTATGGCGAAATTCGTGACCCATTATCTCGCCACTCGTTTGGCCGATTTCGATGATCTTTTTTTTAAACTGATAGATATTCAAAGATCTAAAGATCTGAGGAATTAGATTGAAAAAATATTAATTTGCCGGATTGCAATATCGAAGCCAATTTCGGAAATATTGGTGGTATTTGACGTAACTTCGATTATCTGTCCCGTAATGACAATAACTTATTTTAGTAAACTATTCCCCCAGATTTATGCAGTAGGTTGAGAGATAACTTTCTATAGAAAGAAAAATGAATTCGGTTCAGTAGATCCCAAGATAGAGGGTCCGATGCGCAAAAATATGCTACTTTTCAGAAGAGCTATAAAACGAAGTAACGATATTCGAGCTTCTACGACGTTTTGGTGAACTAATATGACTTGAATATGTGTGAATGAGTTAGTAACCTCAATGACTTCTCTTCACACAGTCAGAGCATAATGCCAACCGACCAACCAGAATGATAAGATGATAACAATGATAAAATGTTCTGTTATTCTATGTTGTTTACGTTTCCACTAGTCCGTGCATCTTTCCGCGTTCGGTTGTCCGCAATTCGTTTAGTCCGTTTAGTTTTAGTGTTATACGAAATGACGAAAAGTAAAAGAATATTCAAAAAGGTCAACCATATCGCAAATGTCTCTGAGAAGTTGCGTGAAGATGATTCTGCGTCCGAAATTTGCCACTTACCATCCAATTTGGCTCTCATCCTTTGGCTTCCTATGATCCTTTCGTTCCTGGAACCCTTTCTCTGAAACCCCTCTTTTTCCTAGTACTTCATCCGGCGACTCAAGCTAGTTATCTTCCTCCAAGAAGAAATTAGGATTTGGATTAGGATTAATAAGTACCAGTATTTTGGATATTATAGACTTTCCCTAGCTATTTGAAGAAGCAGGGGCAGCGGACTAAGTATGAGGCGGGCAACTTCCAAGTTAATTTGTGAGACATTTGAATTTTGTAAATATTATATGCATTTTTTTTTATCTTGTTCAGGAATGAATCTAGTTTCATTCAAGACAAAAAAAGAAAAAAATTTGTAAAATTTTTGTTGGGGTATCAAGTGCCCATAAAAAAAAACGAAAATTGTTTTTAAACAATCGAAAACAAACGATCTGATGGGTTTTACATTTTTTTAGCGTGTGGGTGGTGCCAACTTCACCGCAGTCACACACACAGATATAGACACGTTACGAAAATTGATCAGATTGGTCTAAAACGTAATATGCGAGTGGAAATTTTGATTTTGGAGACAAAAAGTATTTCATCTTCCGAAAGTTAAAACAATGTAAAAGTACGTATGGTGCCCCTTGTTGCAGAGCGCAGAAACGCATACGAATCAAATACACTGCCAAGGAAATGGCACATGAGCTTCCTCGTGACCTTCACAGTACGTCACCATTAAATTCCAGAAAACGTCAACATTAAACTCAAGAAACCTTGCCCGCATCATCCCTGAAAATCTGACCGAAATCCGTTCACAATTGCCTGAGCTTTGACCGAAACAAGAAAATTTTGTTTGCACCTACGCAGAGGCTACCGTTGATTCGATCATGACGGAACTGATAGGGGACCATGTAGAGCTATACCCGCACGATCCCTAAAAATTTGAAGAAAATCGCATTAAAATTGTGGAAATTACGGCTGTTGCAAGGACCGTAACAAGAATATTTCGTTCACGCATGCGCAGAGCGTACCGCTAATGCAATTATGATGATTGTCTTATGGGACCTCAAGGGACCTTACCCACATCATTCCTGAAAATTTGACCGAAATCCGTTCAACATCGACCGAGTTATGACCGTCACAAGGAATTCACGTTAGCGCCTGCGCAGAAGCTACCGTTGATTCGATCATGATGAAGTTGAGAGGGGACCATCTAGAGCTTAACCCGCACGATATCTGAAAATTTGGTTAAAATCGGATCAAAATTGTGGAAGTTATGGTTGTTACAAGGAAATGTGGACGGACAGACAGACAGACACGGAACCAACTTTGTTCAGGAGGCTCTGAAACGCAAAATGCGGGTGGAAATTTTGATTTTGGAGCAAAAAATTTTTTTTCATTTCGAAAGTGAAAACAAAGCTTCCGCTGCCTTGCAGTCTCGGAAGCAAAATCGAAATATCAAAGGGATCGCCGAAAAACCGACTACAGGCGGATCCCCCCGCGCCGCAGTATGTACGCACGTCGTCTTATCACCTATGCGTCCGATTTCGTTTGCGATTGGCTAACGAATAATGTTACGCATCCGCAAAATTAAAATTTGTCGACACAGGTTAAGTTCCGAAACTAATAAAACCGATTAATAATACAAAAAGAACACGTTTATCGGTTATTTGAATTCAGGGCTTGACAGCCTGAACATGTTGTTGAGTAATATATAAATGGTAACGCATGCAAGCATAGTGGAAAGAAAAGAAAAAAAGTTCCATTCATGCAGCATGATCGTATGAGCGAATTTTCGTAAATTATAGTATTTTAGGTATAATGTTAAATTGATTTGAAATTTGAGCTTTTTGAGTGCAAGGAAATTGTTAACTGTTATTTTTATGACAAAAAACGTATTCTAAATAATTATCTCCAATCAAAATGGAGGTTCTGAATTTTTATCTTTTTTTGCAGATTATTTCGATTTTTTAGCAAATTTCAATGAATTTTAAGTACATGAATAAGTAATGAATTTTAAGTAATCATTTTTTTTTTCAATAAAAGTGTTCTGTCTTTGAAATAAATTTTAAGAACATTTTTCAGTATAATTTTGTACATAAATTTTTGAATGTTCTATCTTATAGTTAATAAACTTTATTTGGGCAATATTCTACCAAAAATACAAATTTAACGATTTTTAGCCGTTTTTAGCAATTTATAGTGATTTTTTTAGTACAGTTTTTGAAATTTGGCCAATTTGATGTACTCAAAAAATGTTGGCCAACAAACTCATCCTTTCGTTTGAAAAGCTTGATTTTTTGGCGCAAGAACGAAATTTGTATCTCAATCCTAAGGAGTGATATCGTCTAGAAGAACACATAAATAAAGAAATATATATATATAAAAAGCATTAAACTCTAGGATTCGTTTCAGAATGCCTCAAAATTGGTTTCATTGATGAAAATTTTACAAATTTTGATTTTAAAATTTTCCGAGCCCATTGCAATAGCTCATTTTTTAAGAAAATTTGCTAAAATGGACTTTCAAGGATTTAGTTTCACAGTGTGTTTTGGAACGGATTCCTAAGCGGTTCTGTTCTGTAATTCTTCCTAAAAAACTAATAGTGTGAAATGGCAACCCTTTCAAGGGGCTCGATTCATTCCCAACAAAATGCCAAATGAATGACTTGGTATCTGGTGAAACGCCGAGGGGAGGCGCCCCAGCAGCTTCATGCCCACATTGAAAATTCCGTCGCTTATTCAAAGTCAAAAGAGCTAAATAAATTCCTCGTCTGATACTCTGCTTCGGTTGTGACAGTCACGACGGTTGCGAGCATTAGGTAAGAAAAGTGACAGACGAGCTCACGACGCGGGGCCCCGACCAATTTGACACGTTCCAACCTCTGGCACGAACCTCTTCATATTTAAGAATGACAAAGAGCTTTGAATGCGTCTTCGGGGGTTTTCGGAGGAGGCGCCCGACCCCAACCCCATTAGTCGGAGAGGTGATGACTTAACTGTTATGTGAAGTTGTTTATTGTAACTACTCGGCGTTTGGTAGGTCCGATAGAAGAGGTTTCAAGTGGACATTTGCAGTAACAAGTGTAAACATACACCAAAGTACCCCGTGATTGCATCCACGATCATCAGCTTTGCAAAATCCTGGAATAATTTCTTTTGAAAAGGGATCTTACTGACCGAAAAAGGGAATTTCCTTTAGCAAGAGGATTTTGAACAAATTTTGGTGGAAGAGCTTTTGTGTTGACCAGCCCCAAGAGAGTTAAATTCAGTATTACACTTTCATGTTAGTGTAGCAAGAAACAAGGGCGTTGGATATTGTATCCAAGTCAATCTGCGTAGCTGTAGGCTTGAACCATTTCCTTTTGAAAAAGGATCTTAGTCACTAAAAAAAAGAAAAAACGTTTTGCTAGTGCATTTAAGCAAATTTTGATGGAAAAGATTTCGTATTCGCAAATATTTCAAGAAACAAGTGTGAACATGAAGTGAAGTGTTGGAGTATTCCACGATTGAATCCAAGACAATTCTAAAATCTCGGATGATTTCTTTTTGAAATGGGATCTTAGTCACAAAAACTTAACAATTCCTA